>WEIT01029152.1:4282-35068 GCA_013389985.1 Dryoscopus gambensis
CATTCCTGGTACCCAACCTTACCCCTCCTGTCTCACCCAGGGTGCCCCCCCCCCCTCCAGCCCCCAGCCCCATTCCTGCCCCTCGCCCTCCCTCGTGCCATCCCCAGGACCCAGGCCCCCTCGACCCAGGCCCCCTCTCCCCATCCCTCCCTGGCACCCAGGGCACACCCAGCACCCCAAGGCCGCTCTCCCCCCACCCGCAGCACCCCTTTCCCTCCCCCAAGGGCCCAGGGGGAGACCCTGGCTGAGGGGACCCCAAGGAGGGGCAGGGAACCCCCGGGGACACGGCAGGGTGGGACGTGACAGGGCCAGGGCCACCAAATGCTCCATGAAACCTCCTCCCTGTGCGAAGGAGGGGCAGATTCCTGCTCCAGCAGGGTCCCTCCTGCTCCCATCCCACATCCCTTTCTGGGACAGCTCCAACTGGGATTTATGGGATAATCACCTCCACCTTGCTGCAACACCCTCGGCCCACGTGTCCGCACCGTAACGAGGCTGCCGCAGCTCCAATGACAACTTTAATCCGATAATATTTGCAAATAACAGACAAAACAGGAACGGGGCCTTGGCTCACACCTTGCACCTGCGTCCTCCGTAGGATCCGGCGCTGCCGGAACCGCCACAGCCCTGAACACCCCCACGGCCCCACGGGGCCCCTTCCCACAACAGTATAAGCTCAGGGAAGAGACTTTTTTATATATAACATTAAAAAAAATTAACAGCAACTTGAAAAGATGGAATTTCCAAGGAATATGTACACAAGCGAGTGCTTCAGGCTGGGAAGAAAAACCTCCTGTGGCTTCGGCGCATGGAATTCATCATGTCTGTACCTTGGGAAAGCCTCCACGGGTTCAAACTGCCCCAAAAAATCCCTTCTTAGGAACTTCAGAGCCCCTCAAATGCTGCTGCTTCACCCCCAAACCCAGCAGGGACAAGGGAGGAGGGGGCTGGGCAAAGAGCAGCTGCAATTCTCCGCATAAAACATTGGAAATAAAACACTGGAAATCAAAACTGGTGGGGTTTTGGGGATGGAATTTGTGGCCCCCACCCTCTTCTTGCACCCCAAATTCCTGCAAACCTTGGAAAAAGAAAACTGATGCGATCTCTGCGTTGTACTTTTCCGCAGAAACAAAGGAAAAGGCTGGAGAGGAAGAGGATCTCTGCTAGAGGTCCCCCGGCAGTGCCCAGTGTGGGTCAGTCTGGAAGTGGGATACTACTTCCTGCTAAATATTAATGGAGAGAAAACTTTGCTGGGAGATGTTAGGAAAAAAAAAAATTAAAAAAATTAGTGCATTGCTGAAAAATGAGGAGAGAGGGGTAAGAAAACCTCTTCCCAAGGGAAAATGGCACCCACCCGCACCCCCCCGCCGGCTCCGGCTGCCCCGAGCCAGGAACGTTCCCAGCAGCGTCAGACTGGAGGAAAATGGTCTCCAGAGTCATTAAAATATCCCAAACTTCTAAAAAACCCACAGTTCCCAGAGCCCAGGCAGTTATCGGATCCAAGGTGTGGAAGTGACGGCGGAGGGATGTGGAGAGGGGGCAGCTGGGAGGGCTCGGGAGGCAGATCCCAGCTTCCATTCTGGGTTAAATAAATGAAGTTTTGTTGTCTGAAAGCGCTAGACACCGAGTCACAATTCCTGCACCTCCATGCTGGACTGAAAGCGTGAGAGTGGATCAGAGACAGGATTATCCTAAGAGCTCCTGGAGAAGGCTCGGGATGCTCTGGATCCACTGCATCTCGACCCCTCTGCGGCCGGGCCGGGGACACTCGGGGCCACCCCTCGTCCCAAACACTCCAACTGCCGCTCCACTTCCCAACCTTCCTGTTGGTTATTAAATAAACCCGGGAACGCTGTCCTGAAGCCGGATGTCCTTCAGTGCAATCTGCTTTGACATAAGGCATTTGTTTTGTTTTTTGGGGAGCAAACGTCTCACGATGGATTTTTGCCTTCTGGAAGAGTCAAAAAGTACTGTATCCACCTGCTTTTATTCTTTTAATGCCCTACCATGTGACAAATCCTCTTCCCTTCTGGTCGCTCCTCTTGGAAAACCATCAGTGGCCAAGTAAACCAGTCCCTGCCAAGGAGAGACACCACCAGGAGATGGAGACGGGATGGGGGTGGGATTCGTGCGAGGGGATACGAAGCGGGGAGAACACCTGGACTCACCTTTGAATCCTTCTTCAGGCATACAAACTGGGACGGAGAGGGAAGGGAGGCGTTAGAAGTCGCTCTGAGCATCCCGTGGCCACTGACACGGGAGCGTCACAATCCCCGTTCTCCCCGTTCCCGGCCCAAATCCCATCCTGCAGCCCCAGCCTGGCCCAAATCCCATCCTGCGGCCCCAGCCCGGCCCAAATCCCCGTCCTGCAGCCCCAGCCCGGCCCAAATCCCCGTCCTGCAGCCCCAGCCCGGCCCAAATCCCCGTCCTGCAGCCCCAGCCCGGCCCAAATCCCCGTCCTGCAGCCCCAGCCCGGCCCAAATCCCCGTCCTGCAGCCCCAGCCCGGCCCAAATCCCCGTCCTGCAGCCCCAGCCCGGCCCAAATCCCCGTCCTGCAGCCCCAGCCCGGCCCAAATCCCCGTCCTGCAGCCCCAGCCCGGCCCAAATCCCCGTCCTGCAGCCCCAGCCCGGCCCAAATCCCCGTCCTGCAGCCCCAGCCCGGCCCAAATCCCCGTCCTGCAGCCCCAGCCCGGCCCAAATCCCCGTCCTGCAGCCCCAGCCCGGCCCAAATCCCCGTCCTGCAGCCCCAGCCCGGCCCAAATCCCCGTCCTGCAGCCCCAGCCCGGCCCAAATCCCCGTCCTGCAGCCCCAGCCCGGCCCAAATCCCCGTCCTGCAGCCCCAGCCCGGCCCAAATCCCCGTCCTGCAGCCCCAGCCCGGCCCAAATCCCATCCTGCAGCCCCAGCCCGGCCCCTCCCCGCCCCTCACCTTGCATGACGTCGTCCATGGCCGCGTAGTCGGCGATGGGCTCGTCCGCCTGCAGGGACAGCGGGGGATTGAGGGCCGGCCCCGGGATCTCTGGGGAGCAGAGCTCACTCCCAGCTTGGGAGCGCTCGCTCCCTGCTCTGGTCGTGCCGTGGGGTTGGTACCCGCAGAGCTCGGCAGCCAGATCAGCTGCAAGGGGCTCTTGGAAATGAAAACCAGGGAGTTTTCTCCTCCACAACAAAGATTAAAAGGGTTTACCTCCTCCAAAACAAAAAATTAAGGATTTTTCTCCTCAAAAAAACCCCAAACCTCAAACAAAAAAAAAAAAAACCCAAACACCTAAGGATATTCCTCCTCTGAAACAAATTAAGGTTTTTCCTCCTCCAAAACAAAAAACAACAAGGACTTTTGTCCCCGACACAAAAACATCAGGAATTTTCTTCCTCCAAAACTGGAGTGACAAGGATTTTCCTCCCCGAGCACAGAAAAAAATTGAGGATTTTCCTCCTCCAAAACAAAAAACAATGAGGATTTTCCTTCCCTAAAACAGAAATATGAAGGATTTTTCTCCTCCAAGGAGCTCGTTCCCTTTGTCCCCACTTCCACACAACCCCACGCCCCCCGGCGGTCCCGAACCCCACCCCGCCGTTACCTTGAGCAGGATGACGGACTCGGGGATGACCCCGAGGCTGCCCAGCGTGGCCGTGTCGTCGCTCAGGATCTTCCCGTCCAGGGACAGGTTCTGGTCGAAGGGGGCCACGGAGAAGGCGTGCATGATCTGGGGGCACACGGACACCTCACCCCGGGGTCGCCCATCCCCACCCCCTGGGGGGGTCAGGCCCTCCCCCTGCGCCCCCATTTTGTGTTTTCTTCCTCACTCCTGGAAGCAGAGCCGGCCTCACCTGGATCTTGAGCTCTTTCAGGGTCTGGTTGGCCGACACCAGCAGCGCTTTCTCCCCCCGGACCTTCCGGTGCCGCGTGCTCCTCCTGATGCCCTGTTTTTGGTAGGTGATGTAGCTCTGGTGGGACAGCTTCTGGCGTTTCGCGCTGCCGTTGGCCTGGAGACAGGGCAAAAAACGAGGAGATCGAGTTGTTTGGGGATAAATACAACTTTCCCAGATCCCAGAGAGGGTTTTGGGCGAGTTGGCCTTGCGAGGGGAGGCAGGAAGCGACGGAAAACCCCTGGGAAAGCCAATTGAAGCATGCGAGTGTGGAGACGACCAAAGGATTTGCCTTCAAACCTCAGCTGCTCGTCCTAATGCCAGCGTGGGGCAGACTCCCACATGCACATGAAACCCTACCCGTTTCTGTTCTCTCCAAAACCCAGCACCGTGTGGTTTGACTGCTCAAATGACAATTTAAGACACTCTTCCGCTGCCAGTGAGATGCAGAGGAGGAGGGTGGTGATCCCATCATGCCGACTCAAGAGGATGATGATACAAAAGTCAAGGAACCTGATGGGATTTTTCATCTCTACCTGGTTAAAATCGGGGTCTTGCTCCCCCTCTGGCTTGTTTTCCTCCCTTTCCTCTTCAGCTTCCGAGCTGCTCACGTTCAGCTCCGGAGCCGCGTCCTTCATTACCTGGAGTCATAAAAATCATTCTCCGTAACCAACAGCGTCCACCCGGCCTGTCCCACCATGGCCAATGGCTCCCAGAGACCCCCGGGTGCCACCTCCACCCTGAGAGCCCAGGAATAACCCCAGGAGCTGCTCCGTGGGCTCTGCAAAGCCTCCTCCACCCTCCCCAGCTGTGTGGAACCCCCGTGGGATTCAGCTCAGGAATGCCCCTCTGAGGAGCTGCAGGTGCTTCCCGTCCTCTCCAGGCAACAGGAAAGTCTCCCGAGCCCTGGACTGATTCCTTTCCCATCAGCTGCTTCATCTGAGGGTATTGCAAAAGCCTCAACATGGAGAAAGTATTTTCTGTGAATTAAAACATTTCTCCGTCCCTGCAGCGGCCTGGCACGGACACTCAGCACCAGCACTTGTGGGGCTGGAGGTTGTCAGGGAACGAAATCGAAATAATTTACACAAATACAAAACCAAAAAAGGTTGTTCAGGTCGGTGGAAGTCACTCCAGGCATAGATTTGCCTGGATGTGAGTTCCCGGCTACGCTGCGGCTGGAACTGGGCTCTGCAGGAGCCCTGGATGCCAAGAGCTCTCTTCTCCATCAATGTATTTACAATTCATGATGCAATTCCAGCTCCCAAACATTCCCCAGAGCCCTCTGAACTCCAGCAGTGCCACCCTACAATGATTTTATCCGGATGAGGCTTCCGTCTGCGGCATCATCCCCCCAAGGAGGAACCAGGTGGTGCAGAGGAGGGAGGAAAGGGTGAGGGGCTGGGAAACACTCCCTGATTTTGCAGAGCCCAGCAGGAAGGGCACAGTGGCTCCCAGTGCTGCCGACAGCGACCCTGGCCAGCATTCCTGCTGCTTCCCATCCTGCCGAGGCTGCCCTGCTGCTGGGGGATCTCGTGGGCACGTTCTCGCCCCCTCTCTCCAGCTCCAGCTGCTCCACAAAGAATAGCTCCCTGTTTTTCTGCCAGCCCCACGTGTGAGCACAGTCCTGTCCAGTGCCAGAAAAACACAACACCCAACCCTCTCCTGCACCAGAGCCAAGAGGGATTCAGGCGGGGGATTCAGGCTGAAAGCCCGTGGCTGATGGCTCCAGACGGTGCTGCGTGATCCCCATCTCACAACCAAGGCAGGAACCCATCCAGCCTCCAGCTCCCTGCTGTTCCCTGGGTTCCAGCGCCTCCCTGGGACTGGCAGGGAGGTGGAAATCAAGGAAAGGCTAAAAAAACCCACCCCACACTGCAAAGGTGCAGGGATCGTCTCCATTTGAGCTGGCCCACCCTTGGCTCCCTCCTTAAGAGCCCTAAGGACGGAGGTTTACCAGAACCAGCTTTTGGGTACTTGGAAAACCAGTTCTAGAGCTGATCCTGACACTTAAGATCAGTTAAAACAGAATTCACAGCTTCAGGGGATCCTGAAAACCATCTCCAAGTTCACTGTCTCATCAGCACCGAGGGGAAGAGCTCATTTCTACCCAGCAATAAAAATGTCACTTGAGCAAGAAGAAAGGAAATGACAAATATTGGAGGGGGAGGAGAGCAGGTAGAGCCTGGGAACACAGCTAAGACAGAGAAAACAGCTGGGAGCGTCCCTGAAAACACAAAGGATTTGGTTTGGCAGAAGGAAGCCTGGAGGAGACGGAATTTTCAGAGCCAGGATGCCCCAGTTTGCTGGCTTTGCCAAAGCTGCAGAGCAGGGGATTTCTGCCCTCACCACCACCACGGACCAGCAGGATCCCCAGCAGTCCTGGGGCCACAGGAGCTGTGGCAGCCCCGTCGGGGCACTCCTGGGGCGCCTGGAGCCAGGCTGAGCAGGGATGGGGGAGAGTCCCCACCTTTTTGTTGTCCACCACTTTGTGGATGTAGATGGTGGCCTGGGTGTACTCGCGCAGGTCCCGCTGCTGCTGGCACAGGAGCCCTTCCCGGCACTCGGGGCACAGTTCTGGGGAAACACCACGGCAAAGAACGTCTCAGTGCTCCAGCTCCCCAGAGGCCCCAGCGCAGGGCCTCTCACCGCTAGCCCAGAGTGAACCACATCAAAGCCCACAGTGGTTTGGGTTGCAAGAGACCTTTAGGATCTCACCCCACACCTTCCACTATCCCAGGCTGCTCCAGGCCTTGGGCACTGCCAGGGATCCAGGGGCAGCCACAGCTGCTCTGGGCACCCTGTGCCAGGGCCTGCCCATCCTCACAGCCAACAATTTCTCCCCAATATCCCACCCAGCCCTGCCCTCTGGCAGTGGGAAGCCATTCCCTGTGTCCTGTCCCTCCGTCCCTTGTCCCCAGTCCCTCTCCAGCTCTCCCGGAGCCCCTTTAGGCCCTGGCAGGGCTCTGAGCTCTCCCTGGAGCCTTCTCTTCCTTCTCTCCTCTTCTCCAAGTGAACATCCCCAGCTCTCTCCAGAGCAGAGGGGCTCCTTGGAGCATCTCTGTGGCCTCCTCTGGACTTGCTCCAGTGGCTCCACGTCCTCCCTGTGCTGGAGACTCCCGAGCTGGACACAGCACTGCGGGGGGGATCTGCCAAGCTCTGTGTTTCCCACTGACCCCTACGGCTGAAGTTTTTACCCCCAGGAGCAGAGGTCACTCACGGGGCTCGGAGGTGTAGTGGGCACTCTCGGGGTCGGCCCCGGCCGCCTGTGTCCGGGTGATTTTGATGACGTGATCCACGACGAAGAGTTTTTGGATCCTCTCCCACTCGCTGGGCCATATCAGAGCTATACTGTGCAAAGGAACAGGCAGGTGCTTTATGACATGGGAAAGCCAAGCCCGAAGCTCCCAGAAAACCCTCCCTCTGTGGCTTGCTGGTCTGTCAACGAAAGAAAAACTGCAAAATCCATCCGAAGCCCGGCTACATGGGAGGGCCTGTACACCCAGATAACAGCAGCCTGTGATTAGCGACGCTGCTGTGCTCCCGTTGTGCCGGAGGGAGGGATGGAGGAGGAAAGGAGTGGAAGATTTCCTACTTTTAGTGCTGCATCACTGCAGAAGCAAGGCTACGGAGCATGAAGTTCAGCCCTGCAGCCAGCGCTCCAGGGGGGAAGGCTCACGGAAAGCAAATTGTAAGGAAGCAGGATGTTTCTGCATCCCGGCCAAATCCAGGGTGGTTATTGTCAGGAACAAACCAAGCTGAAGGAAGCTCTTTTCTCCTGACCCAGCGCCCTAGGACAGTTTAAGTCTCGCCTTGCAGGAAGGCTGAGGTGGCTCTGAGGAAGCCTCGGTGTTAATTCTGAGGGGAAGGATTCACTCCTCACCCTGCTGCAGCTCGGCAGCAAGAGCATTCCTTCGGGAATGTTCTCCCGAGGCTCCTGGCAGAAGGAAAGTGTGTGAAGGCAAGAAACTCACTGTTTGGAGTCTTCTTTGGTCATGGAAGCAAAGGTGAACATGAGCCCGCCGTGGGGACAGAGCAGGACGCTGTTTGCCACGGAGGACACGGGGCTGCAGCGCGTCGGCCTCCTGCGAGAGGGCACAGGGTGGGAAGCTGGGCCAGGGGACCCCACCACAACCCCCACGGCTCCCCAGGAAGCCAGGAAGAAACCACATCCAACACGGAGCAGTAACTACTAGTGACGAGGAAATCACATCTGCGTTCCTCTGCGGGGCAGAGTGACTGTCCAGCAGAGATTTCCATCCCCAGCCCGAGCGGTGACCTTTGGGATACAGCTCCAGACAGATGAAAAAACTAATCAGGTTACCAGCTAATCCGACCATCTGGTTAACACACAGCAAACAAGGAAATTCAGCATCTTACAATTGATACAAGTCCTGCAAAAATCAGCTTCACTGCTTCCATGAGCTCATACACCTGGGAGTCGGAAGCAAAATATTACCTACAAAATATTACCTACAGCCCCCAAAATAAGGGATAGAAGGCACCAAAACTCTCCAGCCAAGTTACCTGACAAATTTCCTCCATTCTTCTACAAAGAACTGCGAAACAATATACAGCTCATCCGTCTCCTGGGGAAAAAGAGGAGGAAAAAAGATCTTTTTAATGAATCCAACAATGACTGTTCGGTTTTTCGGCAGCGCTCGCTCCCTTCGAGACCTCGGTGCTGCTTTACCATGACAACTCCGTCCATGTGGGCTGAGAAAGCCAAGGAAAATAATTTGGGATCAGGTACTAAGCAGTGCCATTGCTAATCTCGTGTTTATTATGAAGTTACTTGAGCTTTTGATCCAATTACCTTTAATTCCCAGCGGGAAAGGGCATTTCCCTGGAGCAGCCAGGACTCCCCAGTGCTGTTTCTCCCGCTGGGAACTCGGGGTCTGAAGCTGGTGAATCCCTGCACTCCCACAGGCGTGAGATGAGACCACCCCAACATCCCTCAATTGCTTCCAACATCAAAATCCACAAGTTTTTCCTTTTGGCAGCAGCAGGGATACAAAACCACAGCTGTGCACCGAATGAGGCAGTGCTTCTGGGACAGCCTGTGGGGTTTTGTCCCAGTCTTCCTTTTAATTGTTTGCTCCTGGACAAGAAGCCACCCAGACCTCAAGAGCTGGGTGACAAAATTACTCCCATGCTCTCCTGTATCCTCACCCCTTTCCATAAGACAGATTTAAGGCTTGCTCCATCTTTCTGCGGGAAAGCTCAGCACACCTGAGGAATATACATACACGTACACATATATACACTTTTTAATTTCCCTTCAGCTCTTGATTTCTGCTTGTTTTTCACTCTGCTTGTTTTCCTCCCCAAACCTCAACTGGTTTGGATCAGGAAAACTCCAAAGGCTCGAGGGGAAGATCCTCAGCTCTCTTCTATGAGGCTCCCTTGGGAAATTAAAAGGGAAAAGGAGGAAAGGAGGGGTTTTTTTAAAAGGGGAAGAAGGATGTAGCCCTGCTGATGGAGACTCCCCTATTTCTGACCCACAGTGAAGAGCTCCAACTTTCCATTTTCCAGCTCCAAAAGCAAATCCAACCAGATACAACCTCAATCACCACAGGCAGGACCTGGAGCTCTCCAGCTCAGCAGGAAAGGAAAACTCCTTTTGGGTCTCCTTGGTTCCGAGCCATGGATCTGTGCTGCCTCAGTGTTTATTCCCAGCCGGAGCAGCAAGGGATGGAGGCAGACACCTGCCAAAGCACCTTGGCAGGATTGTAGAGTCAATCATTAATCGGCACCACGAGACTCCCAGCAGCCAAGGACTGGAGCCAAGGGCTCGTTCTGGGCACCTCAAATCCCCAGGAATTCCTGGAGAAGCTGCTAGGAGAGGGTTTGCACAGCCATCGCTGCTCTCTGGAGGGCTTCAGCATTTTGGGGACCTCCCTGAGCTTTTGGGACACAGGACGATGCCAGAGCACACCTGAACTTTGCCCAGCCAGCAGCAAAAGGTGGTGGTGGGGCAAATCCAGGTGTGCTCCAGCATCCTCCCGCACGGGAAGGCCGATGGAGAGCGGCGGGAGGCGGCTGCGCCGTTCCTGTCCTTCCAGGGACGGATACAACCGTGACAGCGACACTGGCACTGCCACGCCCTGACTCCAGGCTGCCCACAGCTCCCTTGGCACACCGGGCACTGCCGTGGCTCCTGAGGGCTTTGTGCCAGCACAGCTAATCCAGGGAAATCACACCTCAGCTCAGCACACGTGAGAGCTCCGCCGGCACGGACGGAGCGAGCGGTCACCGAGTGGTTTGCCTTGGGATCTCCTTCCACCCCCTGCCTCGGGCAGGGACACCTTCCACTGTCCCAGGTGCTCCAAGCCCCGTCCAGCCTGGCCTGGGACACTCCCAGGGATGGGGCAGCCACAGCTGCTCTGGGCAGGAGAGGGATTAAAGCCAATAAAAACCTCTCCCGAGCCTGGCTGCATTCCCTGACCCCGCTCCTTCCCTACCTGAGGCCAGCTGCCCAGGCAAGGTCTGCATTTATCATGGAACAGGTTCTGGAGAGAAGTCTTCTGCTCGCTGGCCATCATCTTATGCAGAGCTTCATTTTCCTCCCCTTCACGCTCCAAAATCTGCAGGAAACAGTTAATTACACCGCAGCCCCGGTTCCCAGCTGCTCCTAAAGGTGACTTTATTCTCCTCCACAGCACAGGGTTGTGTTAGAAAGGAAAACCAGAAATACAACCAGTATTTACAGTCAACAAAAGGGGAGTGTTTGGCAAATACCTTGCACTGGGAACAGCACTCTTTGTTATTTGGGAATTCAGGGGCTTTTGGAAAATATTGCTTGAGTTTCTCCCAGGCTTCCTTGGAAACCACCCTCCGCTCGTTTTCGGAGATGCACAGGTCACCTGCAGGGAGAGAATCAAGGGGAAGGCTTTGATCACAACATGCTCAGGGATGTTTTGCAGCCCTTGATTGAAGAGATTACAAGGAATAAACGCGGGGAAGAAATCCACACTTTCATCAGCCAACACCACGTCAGCAAAAACCTGCAAAGTCACCTTCAACTCCTTCCTTGCTTCCTTTAGACAGAGAATAATAATCATAATCATAATAATATGAGTCCAATTCATAAAAATACCCTTTACACGTCCAAGATCATGGCCTAAGCAGCTGATCAAACACAAGTAGGGACATTGGGAAAAGCCAGAGGGCACAGGGCTACTGGTTTCTGATCCTGGCCATCCACAGCTACGTCCGCATGGTGACTCCACTTGCTGATAACCCTGTGTCCCACAAAGCCCGGGGCTTTCCACATCACTGAAAACGCCAAATTCCCACCGTGGAATCTCAATACAGTTTCATGTGCCCTATCCAAGCACCAGAAAATGTGGAAAGGGCAGATTTTGCACCCCAAATCTGCTCTGGGGAATAACTGGATGTGAAGATACCAAGCAAGATTTACCAGCTACCCCCCAGAACACTTATTTCTCCCTCAAGATTATTTATCCTGATATCAGGATTATCTACCCTGATGCTCAGGCAGCTCGAAGACCCCAGCAAGGGTTTTTCAGGAGCCATTTGTGGCTGTGGTCTCGGGGCTGGAAGCAGGAGGCACTCTCAGCCCTGGGACACCACGTGCACAGTGATGACACGTTCCGGCCGGATAAACAAGGCTTGGAAAAGCGGGGGAAGGCTCCGGGATCCCAGCAGCCGCCCACGGGCAGGGCTGATGATGGCCACGGGGAAAACACAGCCACGTCTCCCTCGGAGGCAGCAGCTGGGGAGGCCCTGCGCAGGCACCGGGAGCAACGCGAGGCGCAGCGGGACCCGAACCGGATTTGGGGACATCCGAGCCTCGGCGGGACCGCACCAGCGAGAGGGAGGGAACACAGCAACTGCGGTGTCCAAAGGGCACGATCCCGGATTATCTGCTTTTCTATAGCCTGGAGAGCTGCAGGGAGAGGAGAGGCAGAGAAACTCCCTCCTCCCCACCCTCCGGCAGCTCTTTAACATGACAAGCAGCTCCTCAGGCCCACGGACTCGCTCCAGCCGAGCCTGGAATTTGGCCAGCCCTGAAGAGGAAAAAATAGCAATGCTCCCCTCCTGCTTTTCCTCTAATAAACAAAGGTCGGGCCTCGCTGCAGCACTTGGCCACTTGAGCTCTGTCCAACACGGCCAAGTGGCTCCAGAGGCTGGCCCAGGACGCTGCCCAGAGCCAGCGAGGATGGGGGGAAAAAAGGAGCTTGTACAACTAAGTGCCTTGACACCACATGATTAATGAAAACAGATTAAGAGGGTGAGTGAAAGAGGTGGAAAAATCAGCTCTGGGTGTGCAGAGAACAAGTGTTTTGCCATCTGGAAGATGATCCCAACCACTGCTGACCCTGCTTCCCACTCCCACCATCCAGGGACATGTTTTGGGCATGGACATCAAAGAAGGCTTAACTTGGTATCTGGAAAAAATTATTCACTGTGCTCAGGCAGCTACTGGAGAGCGAGGAACTGCAGCAAGGATGCAAAGGGAGCTGTGAAGGGAACGCCCGGGTGGCATTCCTGGAGGCCAGCCAGGCCTCCCAGATCCAGCACTGCCTTTTCCAGAGCCTACCATGGCGGCAGGAACCTCCTCCACCACAAAATTAAGGCCATAGGAACAAGACTACAGATTTGCTGATCCACTCCAGAGGGAATTTTTCTAGGTGGAAAGGTTGTTTTCCATGAGTAATCAGAGGTTAACTCGAGACAACAAAACCTGCCCTGCCAGCAGCCCCCTTATTTGGTATTATTTATTCTGCTATGACCCCAAGTCACAGATCAACCAGCAATTTAACACCATACATTTTCCAAAGGCCTATTGGCCTGCTTTTTATCGTGTCTGGCTCCATAAATGTTCCATCCCCACCGCTCCATGCATTTATTGAACAGTAGCAGCCTCGAGGCAATGGGAAATGCAGCGTTCAAGGCTCTGAGTAACAGCTAAAATCGTGACAAAGTGCTTAAACGCTCTGCTTGGAAATGAGATTTCTCAAGCCTTACTCCAGGTTCTTGATTAGCCCTGATGACAGGAGGTGTGGGGCTAATTTATGCCATTTTTCCTTCTGTTCAGAGATAAGATGGAGCGTCCCTAAAACCGGTGCCTGCAAACAGGAGCTTAAGTAAAACTGGGTTTTATGGCCGGGAACATAAGCTTTAGAAAGTGAGATTTAAACAACAGGGTAGCCAAGGATGCAGCTAATGAGGCATCACTTGCAAAACAACTGATATGAGGTCAAAACCTTGCGTAAACAGACACCAAAGCACAGCAGGTTGGGAAATCGATATCCGGGAGCGGTGCTGGCCCAGGTGCTGGGTGAGTGCTCCTGTTCTAATGTAAACCAGGACATTAAATGGGTACTCCCAGCTCCCACCTGCACTGATTTACACCACCTCTTTCTCTCTTGCTGCCTTTAGAGCTTCCAAATGGCTGCAGAGCTTTGGTGCTGCCCATGCAGGAAGGGAAGCTCAGCATCCGACAGCTCTGCTTGGCCGAGGCCTTACAGAGTCTGCCTGCAAGTAAAACTTCTGAGTGCAACAAACACCAGGGAGATGAGAATTGAACACATTTCTGCAGTGACTCCTCGAGCTGGCCACAGTTGGAGCACAGGCTACAAGGTTAATGTGTGCAGCAGTGGGCAACAAGGGAGATATTCAGCTCCAGCCCCCGGAGAGACTCACCATGTGGGCAAACGATGTCTTCATTAAAATTTAACTCCTCTTCCTCCTCCCTCTTCTCTTCATTTGATTCATCTAATTAAAAAAAAAAAATACAAGAGGATTGCACAGAGTTCCTCTCCCAAGGAAAAAAATCTTACGGGGGAAAGGAGCACGGTCGCCTTTCAAATTACAGCAAACGCCTTCACCCAAGGGAAAATTTGGAAGGAAATTTGTTATTCTCCGATGTCTTGGCCTCTGGGCAGGCGGGATTACAGCCTCCAGGCCACGTAGGAGGGCTTTGAAGTGCATGGAGCACAAGCCAGGCCTTTGTGAGATTACAAAGGATGCATTTGTTAGGGCTGGAGCACCGCAGGGGTTCCCTGCTCTCAGACATCTCCGAGTTTAACCTAAACACAAGCCTAGGTAAGAGCAAAGGGAGCAGAATTCCTGGCAAAATCCCTGATCTAAACCAGATGCTGCCTGACAAACCGAGGGGGAGCCTGCCGGGGGGTTGACAAGCCCTACATCAATCTCTAAATTAGTTAAAATCAAGCGTCGGCCACTGAATGGAGCATCATCGAGACAATGACGTGTCAGAAAGAGCCTCTAACGAGCTGCCTAACGAGCGACTCGGCTCGTGAGTAATTCAAACGCACTACTGGGAGGTGCAACCTGTTGTGAGTCAGTCACGAGCGAGGAGTGGTACCTCAGAAATACCCTTTTCCCCTTACCGGGGGGCTGGGGTGCCCTCCAGCCCGAGGTCAGCGCCCTGAGCCATCGCTCCCACTTTCACTCCAACAAGCTTCTTACCCAGGGCAAAGAAGCTCAACAAAATATGATTTCCAAACATTTAAAGAGCACAAGGGAAATAAAGCCTCGGTCTATTCTCATGATATGGGCACAGAATGCAGTGCAATCCGTGATTTTTGTTCCCGGGCTGGGCATTCCCAGTGCTGCTGCATCAGCTGTGCCGTTTCATCCCTCAGCCTTCACAATAAACATCATCGTCATCCCTTCCCCAAGGTAATTTTCACGTTTCTTCCCTGTGCTCTCTCATTCAGGGAAGAGTGGATGAAAAGATCATGTGTCTGGGGTGGTAATTTCACACAGCTTTGTAAAACCACTTATCGCCTCATCTCCCTCTCCAGCATGAAGATCACCCCGCAGTTTTCAAGCTTAGCAAAGAAAAAGCTCCTTAAATGAAGGACTTTTTAATTTTATTTATTATCCTTTCCTCCCTACTCATACAAGGGGAACAAAACAGCTGCAGAAACCCCTGACGTGTCTTTTGTTAGGAGGGATCAGGCAGAGCTGGTGGGTCTCCACAGCAGCAGAAATTAGGAGGAAATCAGGAGTAAATACCTTTGTTTTGTGCATTTCCGTTCATTTTTCCATTACTGTGCTCTGCATCCTCATCTTGCTCGTTTAACTGCTCCAGAGCCAGCTGACGCCAGCTCCTCAAGGATGCTTTTCCAACCCAGAACCCATCGTTCCTGCAGGGAGACAACAGCACTGGTAAGAGCAAAGGGAGCAGAAAAAACCCCCAAATCACGGCTCCCTTCTTCGGAGCCCAAACAGGGCTGTTGAAGCACTTCTAAAAAGCATCTGTAACAGCGTTTGGGACTTCCATACCCCTTGACTGTCATCTTCAGCAGGTTGGTCACGGTTTTGTAGTCCTCGTTCAGCTGGTTCTTGAGCCGCAGGATCCGACACCTTTCCACCACACAGTCCTTGCAAAGTGCTTTGACTGGGGAGGGGGGAAAAGAAACACAGCTTTTTACACTATTTACAGCATAATTTATTGCACAGGTAGTTTCCGGCTGGTTTGAAGGCCCTCACACAGGCGTGCACCAACTATCCTGCCTCAGGATGGGTGATCTCACGTGCAAATGAGGAGATCCTGGGGGTTACAGCCACACCAGGCCACGTTTGAAGCTTAAAGGAGCATAAAAGACTTCAAACGAGGTGTGATCTGTTCCACCACTCTGCTCTCACAGCTCCCGGTCTCTGCAGCCTGCAGTCTCAGGGAGCCAGGGCAGCCCAGCACCGAGCCACAGGAGGCAGGAAATGCCAGGAAAGCACCTGTTTTGTGGCACTTGGCCACTTCAACCCACAAAAACCTCCCTCCGCAGGGCTGCACTGGACCAAAGGGGTGGAAATCCTCCAGCTGGGCATGTATTTTATAGGTTTTCATCCTGGAGCAAGAGGAGAAGGGAAGGAGCGTGTCCATCCATCCTTTCACCCATCCCTCCCTCCCTGCCAGCCACACTCAACCCACAACCCTTCAGGCCATCTTCCACTTGACTAATAAACCTTGCCCTGCTTTTCCCCACAAAGGCTGCCTGCGTCACAGGCAGTTTCTTCCCTACAAGCTCCCAGTAGGAGCTGAGCTAATTTGGTCTCAGTGGGAGTTACTGAGCAACTTCCTAAAAGGAACGAACCCCAGGGCTCCACGAGGGGATGTCCAAAGCCTGGAGGGGCTGGGCTGACCCCGAAACGCAGAATGTGCGGCAGATGCTTCACCAGGAGCAGGCTAACAGGTAAGTGCTCCCTCGGATGAGGTGACAGACAGGAAGGGGTATTTTTGGCCTGAATACTCCATGAGACCCAGCCCACACAGGAGCTGTGGGTGCTGCAGGCACAGAAAATAATTGTCAAGAGTTTGGAGTGTTGCATGTGCAAGTTTTATTTTCTAGAATCGCCTTCAAACCTTCCAAATATTGTTTCCTAAGCCAATTCCTCCACAGCAATTCCTCCAGGCACAGCCCTTCCCTGAGCAGAGCCCGGGGCCAAAGCAGACCCGGCGATCACCCTAAATGGGTTTGGGAAATGGTAACAGAATTAAGGGATATTAAAAAAATCCCCTGGAAATAGGGCAGCACTAAAGCCATGCACTGAAATAAAGTTATGATGATAAAGGATGGCTCAAAACAGGGCTGGGACCACAACAAGGCTCCAAACCACATCCCAGGAGGTGACGTGCAGAGGATGTTACCGTTGAGACGGGGCCCTCCTCCGTATCGCCGGTAGAAGAAGTCGGCCACGTATTCCGATATCCTCTTCATCAGGGATATTTTATCAGGATGGAGTTTGCCGTGGGAGCACAGGCAGGCTGTGTTATCAATAGGTTTGGGAGGAGTGGACTCATCCAGCCATTTCTGCAGCCATTCCAGAGAGATGAAGTCGTAGGGGGAACCTGGCAGGGGAGAAACCGCAAAGAGAAACAAGACCATACATGTCAGCTCCAGCGCCAGGTGGTATTTTATAATTACTCTTAAAAAACTAACAGGCAATCACTGTTGATTAAATCTCTGACGTGCAAGTTTTCAAAGGTCTGATCCAGCTTCTCCCACCCCATTCTGATCTCCGTGTCACAGATTCAGAAGACAGGAGCTACATGAGACTAAGATGTGCAGATCATTTTGGATTCAGCAATCAATATGCAGCAGCTCCAAGGAGGAATGGTAATGCTTTCAAAACCCTTTGGGGACTACTAGAGAGCAGTCGAGGAAAGGGGAAGGTTTTCCTATCATTCATCAAGGGACTGATATAATATTTAAATCATGATCATACATTACAGGCTTTTTCTATGACAGAGAGAGTTCATCGGCGTAATTTGAAAATGAAAGGCAACAACAGCAGAGAGGAAGTCAGTGTTCCCCCATCCCTTCAGCACCCAAAATTTCAGTGTCTTTTACAATTTCAGGTGAGAAAATTTTAAAATTTACAGTGCAAACAGAAACTTGCTTAGATTTTTTGCTGAAGCAGAGCAGCAGGCTTGCCCTTGTCTGCCGAAAGAGAAGTACAAGGCCGAGGTTCAGGAGCAGGTCAGCGCTCGTATGAGCAGCGAAACGGTTTGGGGTGAAACCCCTGTACCCAACACCGAGGCACAGTATGGCTACACAACTCTTCTGTGGGATGACTGGGAAATTAGGGCGAAATTAGGAAAAATTAAAACCCATTCTGTGCTGCCACAAGGGCAGCTCTGAAACCGCAGGGAAACGCACCCGATGGTGACATTTATAACTGAGCACAAATCCTTCATGCTTCCTAGGAAGGAGCAACACAGAAGCAAAAGGAAAACACAGAAGACAGGAAAACACTGTGTCTCCAGCTTGCACTGGAGCTCTGTGAAGCCTCTTTTCCTCCACAGCCTCAATCCACGGTGTTTTCATCTTACGCAACGCCCTCCGCAGCCGTGACCTCCAGAGAATTGCATCGCTGTCAGAACCGGTTTGCTAGTTTGGGATGAAACTGCCTCCCCCAGAAAGGAGGGTTTTCTGGGGCAGGCTCCACAAAGCTGGCAGAAAACGTGTCTGCACAGCTGCAGAGAGAGCCCCGCGCTCCGGAGAGACAGGACCCGGAGCAGCGCTGGAATGACGCTGCCTCCAGCTGTGCTGGAAGTGCTGTGCCCGTGATGTGCCAGCAGCAGGCAGACGGGGCCTCAGGGCAAAGCTTTAGGTCCTGTCATCTCTGAACGGGGGCAGAAGAGCTTCACCCGCACTTGTAAAGGCCATCTTTTTGAGATTTATTCCTCTGTCACATCAGAACTGCCGAGAGCAAACTCTTCTGCTCCTGCTGAGGAAAACTACACTGGAACTGTGCTGCTGCTCCTTTTCATGGGTGACTCAGGGCAGGTTCATTCCTCCAGCACAACTCTGATCTCACAGTGACATTTGAGTGCTGCTCAAGCTCCTGAGGAGCTGTGACACCTTCCTGCTCCAAGCTAAGCACCTGCATTCCCAAATTGGAGAGGCAGGTGTTTACGGGAACAGGAGTTTGCTGCTGGGCTACTCCAATCTCATGGTGGACTCTGAGCATCCAATAATAAAAGCTAAACAGCAAATTCTCTAGCAGGCCACACAGTTACACCCACTTTTAAGTCTTCAATTGTAATTATCCTGGAGTTTTTAGGAGAGGCACATAGTGGACACTAATTCCCTGGGCTGGATGGATAGAGCAAGTTTTAAGGGAGATGGGTGAGAAAAACAAGGTGGGAAATAAAACTCCTGGTGCTGAGGCAGCAAGACTCAAGGAGCAGGAGGAAAAGCTTAACCCCAGTCTCCCTACAAAGCTGAGACACGGAGCAGTGAAGCACTGGCAGGGATGGATCCAGTAATTTTCTGCTGGAGGTCAGGCATTCTCTTAGCCCGTTACCTGCTGATGGATCGGGCCCACCAGCTCCCAAACCTGCCGTGAGCTGGCAATTTGGGAGCAGGCAGTTATTCCGCCTCGATGCTCCTAACGAGCTGAGCTGCTCACCAGGCAGAAGAAAAGAGTCACAAAGCGTGAGGCTGACGGATGGGGAAGGAGCAGGAGGGAATTAGCGACGCCAGAGGCCACGAGAATGAGCAAAGAAAGGAGAAAAATAGGTTAAGGCAGGAAAAGAAGCAAGGGAAAACAAATGTAAGCATGCATGAAGCTCTGCCCTTGCAGAGGGCTGCAGGAATGCCTTCCAGCAAGGCCACAGGAGCTGGGGGTTAGTCACAAATCATTCCTAAGCTTAACAGCTCTACTACAGCAATACTCCACAATGTCTTACAGACCAGCTTCGGCGGGTAACCTTTGGTAGAGCTCCTTCACCTCCTCGTGTTTGATCTTGCCTCTGGCCACGCTCTGTTTGCGCATCTCGGCCATTTCGTTGCACCACTCCTCAAACTTGCAGTTATCCCGCTCAACCAGCTCCTGCAGAAAAGCTGGGAAAGGAAAAAAAAAACCCAGGAATTGACGGGAAAATGCCAGCTATGTTAATTACCACGGGTTACATGGGGATAACAAACCTAAAAATTCCCTCCCGCAGCCCTGCCGGGCGAGGTCTTTCCCCAGGCCAAGCACATGGACGTTGCTCTCTCTGATACTGACGGTTGCAGACGATTAAATGCAAAGCTTTGCACCCAAGAAAATAATTTACTTGGGGTTGGTTGCCACGTTAAGTGCAGCTCCTCTGTCCTGCCTCATCATTCCTGGGGTCAAGAAAAAGCTTTTCACCCTGTGGATGCACCCGAAGCCTGTCACAACCTGCGATCCAGCCCGCTGCAAACCCAAGGGCAAAGCGCCCTCAGGAGATGGGAGATTAGCCTGGGCAGATCCACAGAAAGGTGATGGAAATGGGGATTTTTGCTGCCACTGATGGAAAAACCCCAAACAAACCAAACCTCAGCAGGGAAAAAAGAAGATAAACCACTTCCCTCACAGGGCTGGTGGGAGGGAGTGGGGGGGAAGCTCTGCTTATCTGAGGCCTTTTCCTATTTAGAATTATTTTGAAGAGCTAAAATATCTGCAAAGAGGTTAACTCTTGACCAAAATATCCAGGGGAGAATACCCAGTATTAAAAAATAACCAGCCTGACCTCCTTGAGGTCAGAGCCAAGTCGCGTCTCTCCACTGTCCCGGAAAAGCCGCTTTTTAACAGCATCAAAGCAAAATGCCTCAAATTTACAGTTCCATGAAACCTCCCCACAACCGCAGAGCTCGACTGCTGCCCTTCGCTCCCTGTTCCCTGGCAGGATTCCACGGGAAACAAAGGCAACTGCGGGGCTGTGCAGGAATTTGGAACTGGGTGGGGAGGTTTTTGTTGAGTTATTGTTTTGGGCAGAGGGGTAGGAGGAAAGGGAGAGCAAGAAAGCTCAGGAAACAGGCTGAAAATACAGATCCAGGCAGGAATTAGTGCTAATTCCTGAAGTTTTATGGCTAGGAGGGTGTGTTTTAAACAGGGGGCGCTTGGGAAAGGTGTGGGGTGTTATTAGGGGGGAATAAGGTGTAGGATTTACCCCCTCTGCAGGGATCCAAAGGGACCCACCACCTCCGCCCCACAGGAGGGGAGCGAAGGGGGAACGCACCTCAGCACCAGGGGCCCAATTAGTATTTCTAATCAAGGAGCAGCCGAACGGGAAACATTAAACCCACAGGCAGCCCTGGCACCCCCATAGTTCTAAAGCACGACACGAAGGCGCTCGGCCCCAATTCCCATTCGGGGCTTGGAGCCTCTTTATTTGCATGTCACTTGCTCCTGATGTGGCAGAGCTGAGGCAGCGCAGAGGGAGCCTGACATCTGTCAGGATTATTCACTCCTCGTGCATCGCTGATGACATTTAACCACGCTCCTCTCCTGCGCCCTCGGAACGCAGGCAGGATCCCGGTGGCGGATCCCAGCGGGATGATCTCCTCCTGAGCCCTTCCCAGCCCGACCAGCTGGGTGAGAAAGCAATGTCTGAGTGGGCACACGGCGTGGACCAGCAGGTTAATGGTAATTAAGCGCTGGGAAAACACAGCAGTTTCACTGGTCAAGACACCAAGGTGCCACACGGCAGTGGCAAAAATCATGGAATCATGGAGTCAAAAATCATGGAATCATGGAGTGGGTTGGGTTGGGAGGGACTTTGAAGATCGTTTTGTTTCACCCAGGGACACCTCCCACTATCCCTGTTTGCTCCAAGCCCCATCCAGCCTGGCCATGGGCACTGCCAGGGATCCAGGGGCAGCCACAGCTTCTCTGGGCACCCTGTGCCTGGGCCTCACCCCCCTCACAGCCAGGAATCCTTTCCCAATATCCCATCTAACCCCGCCCCCTGGCAGTGGGAAGCTATTTCCCTTGTCCTGGCACTCCAGGCCCCGTTCCAAGTCCCTCTCCGGCTCTCTTGGAGACCCTTCAGGCACTGGAAGGGGCTCTAAGATCTCCCTGGGGCCTTCTCCAGCTCTCCAGGCTGGCACCAGAGCAGAGGGGCTCCAGCAGCTTCCCAACCCCAAATCAGGGCTTCAAGCAAAATTCCAGCTCCTGGCCCAGCTGGAGCACTGCAGGACGAGGGGGATCCCCGAGGGACTCACCTGGCACCTGGACCGTGAGGGATTTCTCGCGGGCCTGCAGCCTGTACACCAGCATGTAGGCGTTGCGGGAGCAGTGCGTGCCCTTCCCACACTTGGGCTTACGGGTCTGCGACTTCGACGGCTCCGCTGCGGGAACAAAAGGCAAAACCTCAGCCACACACGGGCTCCTCCCCTGATCCTCCATGAACGGCGTGAGCTTGCCGCCCGGCCAGCTTCCCCGTGCCAGGCCTCTGTGCCAAGCACTGGGCTTGGCATGACTCAAAACTGCATCTCAAAGAAAGCCCCAAACCTCTCCAGCCTTTCTGGGTAAATCAAAGGGACTAAATTTAGGAGCCTGCTCTGAACCTCCCTTCTCCAAGAGCCTTTCTTCTCTCCACAGTGGAACTCCTCTGAGCCAAAAGCCACTCTTGGAAAAACATCCTTTCTCCCTTTTGCCTCTTGTTCTGGTGTCCTGGCTCCAAAGAAAAGAGTCAAATCCCCAGGGAAGGAAATCGTATTTACAGGTGATTGTGGATACGAAAGAAAACACAGCGAAGCTTTTAGGAAGCCCAGAGCCATGGAAAGGGTTGTTTTGGAGCAGCTGCTGGGGGATGTAAAGTTGTGTTGCAAGAGCTGCTGTTTCCAGATGGATTCTCAGGCAAGGAAAACACCTATCTACAGCTGCAGCTTCAAAAACCAAACCAATTAAAGGAAAGGAAAAAATTAAAGGAACAACATTCCCTAAGTCAAACTCTAAACGGACCACTGAATTAGTAAGTTTCTTTTTCCCAAATTCTGAAAAAATTCATGTGCCCTTCCCCCCACACCATCCAGGGGACTTCCCAGACTCTATTTATTTGCAATTTATCCAAGAGTTTTCTAAATTGTTCCCATCTGCATGGCTAAGACTTTCCCCCCCACAGACCTTCACTTGATGCTACTGACCTTCTCCTGCTGTTACATGTATTTGTAACAAAGAAAGGCCTCAGTTTTGCCCAGAACAGGCAAGCCCCATCAAAATTTGATACAAACATAGAGCTCCCAGCTTAGAGAGGCTCCTAAACGCATTTTACGTCTATTCTCCAAACAGCCTTGAATTGAACTACAAGAAATAAGAACATTTACGTGCAGTTAAGCATAAAGCTTTGTAACACTGAGGTCACAGCAGTTTATTTGCATCTCATTTTGTTGCACTGGGCGAGTGGGGAGGGTAAAAACAAAGGCTGAACTGCTCTGGGTGCCTTCCAGGGCTCACTTTCCCTGCACGCCACTAGATGTCCGGCCAGCTCCAGTGTCCGGCCAGCTCCAGCCGGGGCCGGGAGCGAGCGGAGCCACGGGGAACAGGACAGAGCTGCTGGCACGGGCAGGATCGTGGAATCACTACGGCTGGAAAAGCCCTCCGAGGTGATCGGGTCCACCACTAACCCAGCACTGCCAGGCCCTTCCCAGGTGCCACATTCACGTGGGTTTTGAACACCTCCAGGGATGGAGACTCCACCACTGCCCTGGGCAGCCTCTTCCAGGAAGGATTTTCCCCAATATCCAACCTGAGCCCAGCCCGAGGCCGTTCCCTCTCCTGCTGTCCCTGTTCCCTGCGAGCAGAGCCCGACCCCCCCGACTGCCCCCTCCTGTCAGGGACTTGTGCAGAGCCACAAGGGCCCCCCTGAGCTCCTTTGCTCCAGGCTGAGCCCCTTTCCCAGCTCCCTCAGCTGCTCCTCAGAAGTTCTCCAGACTTTTCCTTGTGCTTCAGACCCTTCCCCAGCTCCAGTGCCCATCTCTGGACACATTCCAGCACCTCAAGAAGCACTGTGCAGGTGAGAACAAGGAAATGGGAGAAGGCTGATGCCCCGTTACACCAAACCAAGGGAGCACTTAAATCCCCAGGTGTTTTTTTCTCTAAAGATGCCTTAAAGAAACGTAACATTCCATAAATTCCAACCACAGCAAAGCATCCCGGTGAGCCAGAATTCCTGGGAATGGATTGCTTGCACTGCGAGTGAGTTGCTTATTAATTTTCCTGGTTTTCCCCCCTGTGAGCACCTGCACTACAGAACACCGAGCCACTACGAAACCCATTCACTCCAAATGCCACTTCAACACTGAGCTGCTCTTATTTATGGACTGCAGAGTGAGATATCTACCGGTCCAGCCTCAGCCCAAGCTCTCCAAGAAATTTCCAAGAAATCTCCAAGGAATCCAGCCCAGGACCACAGTGATCTGGGCAGCACATGACGAGCCAGAAAAACAGAAAAGCACCAAGGAAAAAGCTCAGAGTAAAAAGGCAGTTTTAGCTTCCAAGTTGTTATTTGGATCAAAACCGTTTTTACTGCCTCCAAGTAAAACACCTCAGTGGAAATAGAACCATGATGTGTTAAGGAAACTGAAAGCATTCTCCTTATCTGTTCCAAGGAAGTGGCACTCGCCTGTTGCTCCTTGATAGGAACCCGCTGCCCGCGTTATCAGCGTCTTATCTGCCATGTGGCAGCCAGAGAAATACTAGAGCAGCTGAGCACGAGGTGTAAACACTCACACACTCACACGGGGCTGAAATCAAGCAAATCTGGCTGCAATCACCAGGATTGCTGTTTCCCACGTTCCTCCGAGCCGCGACAGCCCGTGTAGGAGCGCTCTGGGGAGGAGCAGGAGGCTGCAGCCGGGGGCGCCCGTGGTTTTGGTGAAAAGAGTTATTTTAAAAGGGCACTCACAACTGAAAGGTTTTACCTAGATCTTCCTCAATCCCCAACTGCAGTTTCTTCCCCTCCATCTTCTCGATGTCTTCGTCGTTGAACTTGTACCACTCGCCCGTCTGCGGGTCCTTCACGTGGGCGATGTAGTGGCCGGAGTAGGCGCTCACGCCGCGGTGGATGAGCACAGCGCTCAGCTCGTACACGTACAGCCCGTCTGCAAGGCAGGCAGCACTCACACACAGCCCTGCAGCCAGCAGCACCCCGCTCTCCTGGCCTGAACTTCGTGTGTGCACCAGGCAGCAGAGCCTGCACTTGAACTCACAGCTCTTCGGGACGTTGCTCACAGGGCTGTGGCTCAGTAACAAGGACGTTGTTTGAAACAACTCCTGACAGAATTGTCAGTCGAAAAGAGGACTCACAGGAATCACAGAATCCCAGAATGGTTTGGGTTGGAAGGGATTTTAAAGCTCATCCAGGGTCACCCCCTGCCATGGGCAGGGACACTTTCCACTATCCCAGGTTGCTCCAAGCCCCGTCCAGCCTGGCCTTGGACACTGCCAGGGATCCAGGAGCAGCCACAGCTGCTCTGGGCACCCTGTGCCAGAGCCTCACCACCCTCACAGGGAGGAATTTTCTCCTAAACAGAATTACAGAGGAGATCTGCCAAGAGGCAATGGGAAAAGATACCAGAAAACTGCCCCAAGCTCACTTTTCTGCTCCATGAAAGGCTCCATGTCCAGCAGCTCTGAGAAGCCGATGTAGGTGTTCAGCTTCTTCTTGTGGCCAGTTTGTCTGTGCAGAGGCAAAGCTTCGGCTCAGGGCACAGCAGTAACAGCTCACATCCCAAAATAACTCCCTTGAACATCCCCAGAGAGGCTCAGACAGCCCGCCACCCCTCAAATTAAAGCAGGAAGAGCAGGGTAGGTGACTTCCCAAAGAGCTTCCAGGGGTTCCCACTCACCTGTCAAACACGAAGCGCATGAGCTGCAGGTTGAGGGTGCAGGGCAGGCTGAGCAGCCGGATCTTCCTCGTGGCGTTCTGCTTGCTCTGACAAGTCTCACAAAAATAACGATTGTCCCCTTCTAATTTTTCCTCCTGAGCGTAGAGAGGCAGAGGGAAAGGTCTTGAGAACATGTCAGCAGTGAAAAGTCAATTGAGCTACTCAACAGCTGGAGAACGAGAAGCACCAAAGTTATTTTAACTATTTAAGTCTCTTTTCAGCTGCTTCCCAAATTTTTCTCTGAGTTAAAGACTCACTAATAACTGCACTTTACAGCATGGCCATAGCAGGCTGCTCTCACTTTAAGGCAAATTTTAGACTGAATCAAGCCCCATCCCAAGTTCTCAGGTCTCTTACTCTTGCTCCTCGCTTGACTGAGCTGGTTTATACCAAAGAAAATAATTAAATCCCTCCCTTTATGAGTACACATGGACCCAGTTAATGTAAAGCCACATTTCAGCCTGGAAACTACAGCCCTCTGCTCAGCCACCCAAAATCACCCTGCGAGAGTCGCTCGCTGCCTAAGCAGATCCAAGGGCAGGATTAGGCCAGAGGAAAATTCCAACCCCCCTAAAAAACGTCACAGGGTTGCTTGTGTGAAGGAGGAGCAGATAAATGTCAAGTTCACCGATTCAGGAGTTTATTGTGTGCACCCAAACCAGTTTTTATTCACAGCAGACCTTCCAGGCAGAGCAACTGGTTTGCTGAGTGCACTAGCAAGCAAGGAGCTCAGGGAAGGGGTTTGAGTTAGTTCTGTCTGAAATATTTTGAGTGGAATCCACACCTTAGTCTGCCAGGCAAATTTTCAGGCTGAATTGAGAGCACTTGCAGCTGTTCCTGCAGCTATTCCCGGCGCTCCCTGGTACTTCTGAGAGCACATTTTTCAGCAGGGAATGTCTCCTGTTGCTATGCAGATGAGCACTGACACAGAAAACACGGAAAGCAGCCGTTCTCCCAGTGCTATCCGTGACAAAGCAGGCAGAGACTTTTCCCTAACTTTCCTGGCAAAGTATTTTAACTAAAAATGCAACTTTCAAGTGCTTTTTAAAGCCGTAACAGAAGCATGTGCTATCACGGAGCCGTTCCTTGCTCCATGCCTCAACCCTCATTTTTTGGGTCTGCAGAAAAAACCATTTTCACTCGGATGCATCTCACCGAGCCAAGCCAGCGGCTTCGCTCCGACACCGACCTCCAAGGCTGTGAATTGGAGGAAGGAATTGAAATTCCTGGCTAAAAATAGCAGGACTCCAACCCTGGCGAGCTCATACCTTGAGGAATTCCGTTATGCAGTCTGTCAACTGCTTGTGTCCTTGGATGTTTAACTCCAGCTCGTAAAACTTAGACACCAGTTTAGATTCTCTGCCGCACTGGTTGCAGCTGGGGTGGGAAAGAAGACAAAAACATATCTGAGGACAGGTCATTGCTCACGTGTTGGGGCTCCCCAGCCTTTAGTAAAATATTCCTTGAATAAAACCAGGAGAAAAAGTGAAGTCAGGGCTAAGGAGATCCACACCTCCACAGCACAAAAACTCCAGAAGGTTCAAACAGCTTAACAGCACCTACCAGGACCTGTCACGACTCGCACGCCCCATTTTATATTATTTTTAAGGTGCAGTTCACAGCTCTGAGAGCACAGGAATGGAAATACAACACCCAGGACGCTGTTTTCTGGCTGCAGGACCTGCCACTCCATTAACTCACTTGCAGGTTTAATTGGTAAATTCTCATAAAGGATTAAAAGCAGCTGAAGAACTGTCACAGCAACACCACACGCACAGGGACAGGAAAGGAAAAGGTAAATATTTCTCAGAAAGTGTTTCTGCTGCAGCTTGACTGCCAGCTCTGGTTGTTAGGAGGGATCTTCCCCTCCCAAAGCCTTCTAAAAACTTAAATATTTACAAAAAGGCTCTTCCCAAAACCATTACTTACACTGTGACATAGGCATACTCTCCACAGAACTGCTTTTGCACAATGTTCCGGACATCTGGGTTTTTCTGTTTGGACAAAGTATCTTCCAGCAGGGACATGAACAGCTTGGAAAACTCCTGGGCATCCTGAAAGGGAAAACTCAAGTTCATTAACAATCCACCACAGCACAATCCCAACCCTGTCACTAATTCACTGCTAATTACCCCGAGCCCTCCACACAGGCTGCGCCGAGGCTCCGTGCACTGCATGGAAAATAAAGACCAGGCAGGGGAATTGAGGAAAACAGAGGAATTTGGCTAAAGGGAGAGTGAGGCCCTCGGTGTGGGAGCACAGCGGGAGCTGCCCTGGCTCCCTGCCAGCCCTGCCGGGGGCTTTGACTTCTGCCCCGCTCCTCCCAGGATTCTGGAAGGGATAAAAACCCTCCTGTGGAGCTTTTGAGCCCCTTGATCCTCATTTTTGCAGCTGTCCCTGCTCAGATCAGAGGTGAGAAGAGAAATAAAAACACCCCAAGTATGAGAAGCTGCCCTGTGGCAACGCTCCAGAGCTTCCCCACACCCAGCTCAGGGCCTTTCTCTCCCACCCTGGTTATCCTCTCCCAAAAACAAACAGGTTTTGGCCTTTCTCAGCTGCCCTTTGGTGTCCCTGGTCCGCTTCCTTCCCCTCCTGACCCTCCCAAGGAAAACATTTGCCAGCACTCCGGCTCTTCCTCCGAACCCTCCCGTTACCTCTCCGAGTGCGTTTCCAAGCCGTGCCCCTCTCCCAGGCTCTCTGCAGCTGCAGCCCCACAGGGCCCTGCAGCACCGGCCTCCCACACGCTCCCCTCGCATCCTGGCTGCCTCCTGCTGATCCACCTCGCCCCCGGGAGGGCCCTTCCACCACCCACCCGCCCTGGGGAGGAGCAGCCCATGGGACACCTGCAGAAGGACCCTCACCGCAGCTCCAGCGCCCACCTGGCCCCATCCCACTGCTCCTGGGCTTCACCACCACTCCCCTGATCTTCTGCACTCATCTCTTCCCAGCCTCATTCCACTGCTCCTCCTTATACCCCTGTACTCATCCCATTGTCCCACGTCCTGATCCCACCACTCCCTGGCCTCCTCCTCGTCTCCCTGTTCTCATCCCATTCCTCCTTGGGATCCTCCTCATCTCCCTGGCCCCATCCCATCACTCCTTGGACTCCTCCTCATCTCCCTGGCCCCATCCCATCACTCCTTGGACTCCTCCTCATCTCCCTGGCCCCATCCCATCACTCCTTGGACTCCTCCTCATCTCCCTGGCCCCATCCCATCACTCCCCAGGCTCCTCCTGATCCCTCTGTGCTCCTGCTGTCCCTGGTCCCCTCCTGCTCCCCCCCTGCACTGTGGGAGGGGCCCGGAGCCCCCCTCCCCTCATGTGTGCACCCAGAGCTGGGAGCTGCCCAGTGACCACCCAAGGGTGGTTCCCAACTTCTGGCAGCATCGGGAACCCCGTCCCACACACCTGCTGCTGCCCCGTGTCCAGCCCCAAGGCCTTGACAAAGCCCGAGGGGTCGATGTAGCGCCGCTTGCTGTTCTGCAGCAGAGCAAACAGGTACTGCAGGTGCTCACAGATGGTCTGGGGCTCGTAATCTGCGAAAAACACAAGGCACAGCGGGAACTCGGGGTGAGAAGGGATCACTCCACGTGTTCCGCTCGCTCTGGGTTTGTCAGGGCAAAGCAAGTGCTGGAGCTGGAAGGTGGTTTAGGTTGTCAGGAAAACTGAAGTGGATCGTGTAGGCGATGATGGCAAATCCCAGCACAAGCTAAACAGAGAATAATTTAGGTTGGAAAAACCCTTAGGATCATCAAGTCCAACTGTAAATATTTGCTTTCTGTAACTTCCAGAGAGGAGGGTGGAGCCAGGCTCTGCTCCCAGGGAACAAGGGACAGGATGAGAGGAAATGACCTTGAGTCACACGAGGGGAGGTTTGGGTTGGATATTAGGGGAAATTCCTTCACGGAGAGGCTGGTCAGGCACTGGAACGGGCTGTGCAGGGCAGTGGTGCAGTCACCACCCCTGGAAGTGCTCAAAAAATGTCTGGATGTGGCACCTGGGTACACGGGTTAGTGGTGGACCTGGCAGTGCTGGGGGAATGGTCGGACTGACCATCTTGGAGGAGTTTCCCAGCCTCAGGGATTCCATGATCGTGCAGTGCCCAGCACGAGCTGAGAGCGAAGGGTTTACACAGCACGCCCCAGTTACCCCGAGAAACAGCTTCTTATTTACCTCAAAGCTGAAACATCATTGACAACAGCAGCGGAGCTGAGGCGGCTGCGCTGACCCAGAGCTCCCCTGGGGAAAGCACCCAAGACCAGGAAAAACTGGGAGCCTTAATCCTACCTGGGACCCAAATTCCAGCCCTGCCACGGGGTAAGTGCAGCTCTGTGACAGCACGGACCAGCCCTGACCCTCATGTTCCACCCCCAGCACCACCACTAGGCTACTCTGGGAAGCAAGGCCAAACCAAACCATCATTTTCAACCAGCCCAGATCGCTCTGATCTAAGAAATCACTTGGATTAAGGTTGGTTCGTTCCCAAAATCCGGGTGATGGCCAAAACTAACAGTGCAGCGACAGGATGTACGGCTGCCGCTTCACCCGCGGGTTCTCCTGATAAACCTCACCCCGCTGTGCGGCCGTAGGAGGGAAGGAACCAATCCCTTTCTCCCACGCACCTGTGTCCTTGGGAACGCCGTCCCCACAGGCGCTGGGGCACAGGTAGAGCGCCTGCCGCAGCTCCAGGTTCAGGAACCACATCTGCAGGAAGGTGTTGACGTAGCACGTGGCGCCGAGGTTCGTCAGGCCCACGAACGCGTTCTGGGGGGGCAGAGAAAGGGCCGGGGGTCACCTCCCCTCGTCCCCAGTGTCCCCCCGGGCCCCGGGGCTGGGTCTGGGGGTACCTTCTTGCGGCGCTCGCAGTTGGGGTCGTCGATGTTGTGGAAGCTGTTCTCGTCGATCTCGCCCAGCCACACGTGCTCCCCGATGCCCACCAGGCAGTTGGGGTTCCCCCGGCAGTTCCTCCTGGGGAGCCAGAGCCCAGCGGTCAGCCCCGTGTCCCCGGGGGGCTGGGAGGGGTCACGCTGGGGGATGTGGGGGCACGGACAAGGGGGAGCCCGTGATGCTGAGTGGGATGAGACACGGAACACCGACCCGGCCAAAAACGGTGCTCACGGGTGAGGAAGGAGGGGGGGAACCAGAGGGGTTTTTGCCAACTCCTGCTGGTAAAAAGGGGGACCCCAGGGGACAGTATGGGACCAAAGGGGTCTCCTGTGTCCAGCCAGGCACGGAGAGGGGTCACCCCAGCTCCAGGGTGAGTGCCCCAAACCCGGGCAAGGAGAGAGGCTCCCTACAACCGACAGGGATCCCCCATAAATGAGGAGGCAGGCAGAGAGGGGTCCCCACAACCCTGGGGTGGGAGTAGTTCCTTAGATCTGAGAAGCCAGGCAAGAACAGGGCTTCCCTACAATCCCGGGGTTTTCCTATAAAGGGGAGGGACAAGCCAGGAGGGCCCCCCACAACCCCGCGGGGGCTCCCCTGTACCTGAGGAGCCCAGCAGCAAGGGGTGCCCACAACACCAGGGTGGTGCCCTGCAGCTGGTGAGCCACGCAGGGAGGAGGGTCCCCCACTACCCCACGGGAGCTCCCCTACAGCTGAGGAGCCGGAGAGCGAGAGGGGCCCCCCACAAGCCGGGAGGGGTCCCCTGTGTCTGGGCAGACAGGGTGAAGGTTCCCCCCCACCCCAAGGTATCTGGGGAGCCACACAGGGAGACCGTGCTGAGGAACGCCGGGCCCCGGGGGGCGCCCTGGAGGGGGCACGGGGGAGCCTCCGCCGACC
>WEIT01029153.1:0-30008 GCA_013389985.1 Dryoscopus gambensis
CTGCATTCCCACAGTGGGATCTGGTGGTGTCTGTTCTTCGATGGGCAGGATTGTATCAGCAGAGACTGGCTCTGTGGTGGTACAGAGTGTGTCCCAGCAGTTTTAGCGCTGATGCATTACAACAATGTTGGACTTCATTGCAGCACTTTGTTTTCTGTGGGGCTGCTGCTTGGGTCTGCAGAGAGGAGAGAGCCTTAGGAGACGCAAGACCATTGTTTAACAAAACTTACCTTCTTCCCCCTCTCCCCTCTTCTTCACAGGAAATACCAGAGAGGAACCCGGGTACGCCTGAGACTGCTGGATCTTGAACTGACATCCAGGTTCTTGGGGGCAGCCAGTGAGACAACATTGCTTGAAGCTGATGCAGTGCTTTTATGGCTTGCAGACAGCAAGCAAACAAAGCAAGAGGAGTAAACGTACTGCAAAAATATGTACTTTGTGCTCTATAGCAAATTACATAAATTAAATGCTTCCTCAGGAAATAAATGAAAATTTTCTGTCTACTTAGTCATGTACAAAATGAGATCAATAAAATACAATAAGCACATTGTGCCTAATTCTTGCTCTATTTTTAGTCACTCATCTTTCTAGCTCTTTGCCTTTAGATTTAAAGGTGAAAGGTTAACTGAGCTTCTGTAGGTTAACTGAATGTTTTCATATCCTTGTATAAAGAATTTCAGAGTCCATCATACTATCCCAAAGGAATGTTGATCTTCCATGGAAGAAGTCCAAAGCTTGCTGTCGTGGTGCTGCTTGCAGGATCGTGTTTCATACAGAGCAACACCAAGGGTTTCTGATTTCCAGGTTGCAGTGCAGGCTGTTTTACTGCAGATACTGGGTTTAATATCTGTTACAGTACATCAAGCTTTTATCTCCATCTGCATGATGAACCAGAGATTATTCTTTGCTTCAATCAGAGCTCCCATTTCCAATGCATGTTAGTGAATTTTCTCTGGTGGTTCATAAAAATGAAAAGAAGCTGTTTCAGTGAAGTTGGCCAAATGTAGGTCTTAGTTTTCTGTAAATCTATTTAAGATAAGTATAGTGGGTGTTTGAACACACAACCAAGGAACCATGCTGTGCTATTTCCTAGTTATCAGAGAACATTTCTTTTGATTTCTGATGTACCCAAGCCTGAATTTTGCACAATCGTTTGTGATCTGCATAGTGAAATTTGCCAGTCATACCACTGAATTGCAAAAGAAAGCCTGTTTAATATTAAAATATTTTTCCCAAATGTTTGAATGAAATGAGATGTGTTAAGGTAGTATGCCTTGTTTGTCTGAGTGACCGTCTAGTGACAATGTGTTTGTTTTATATGTATGTTATTCAGCAAATTGCACAAAATCCAGCAAAATGCACACTGGCTTAAGCATGTATTACCCAAATCCACAGACACCACATCTTTCTGCTGGAGCAGGCCATGTGATCAGTGATGGAGCCACTGAAGAGTGGCATAGCTCTTTCTGCCTCTCATGACTGAGTACATACAGGTCACATGAGGGAAGAGGAGGTAAGGAATCCCTAAAGAAGCAAGGTACCAGAGAGCCAGTTCCAGGCTGCCACAGCTCACATATCCCTTTCCTTGCCTTCATCTGGGAGGTGGTTGGATGAGATGTCATCCCTGCAGAAATGGGGAGCAATTCTGTTAGATCAGAGCTGGCTGGTGGGTCAGGTTGCCACCCAAGTCTTCATATGGTCCAACAAAATTTGTTTAGAACAGGATACAAACGCATTAACCTGTTTATAGGTTAAACATTGTGATTTTCTTAAGGTTTTTGGGTTTTGAATTTTTTTATTTGAAAAAATACAAAAAGAAAACAAAAGGAAAGCCAAAATGCTTTTTTACCTGGAACCACAACCACATGGCACAGTGGTTTGATTATTTCTTACACCTCTGGCTAAAAGAAAACCTTTGACCAAATAAACAAAAGAAAACTAATTTCCTACCCTCTCATAACACTGAGCCAAGAAGTACAGTGCAGACAGAATACAGAATTATTAAGGTTGAAAAAGATCTCCATGATCATTGAGTCCAGCTGTTAACCCAACACTGCCATCTTCACCACTAAACCATGTCCTTAAGTGCCACATATACAAATTTTTTGAACACTTCCAGAGGTGGTGATTCCACCACTTGTCTGGGCAGCCTGTTCCAATACCTGATATCACCTGATATGGGTAGTTTCCAAGATACATCTCATGCATGGTCTGTCAAGGAGAATATTTTTAGTATAAGGTATTTATTTACCCAAATACTGGGAGGAATAACACAGTAAATCCATAGCCATTCTGAAGGAATGGGCATGTTCCAGCAGATCCTTTTATAGTTTTGCAAACTGAAAAATTTAGTTTCTGAAATCAGTATGGATCCAAGCAAGAGAAAGGAAACAAGCAATGTGAGCTTATTTTGTTGCTTTAATTTGCTCATTCATCTCAGTGATCTTAATTAGGGGTTTTCGAACATAAATTTCATTGGGTGTTAGCCTCCAGGTAAATAGTTATCCTGTCACTACAGTAGGAAAAGAAGGCCTTTTTAAGAAGCCAGGAGGGATTTAAAATATCAAAGAAATGGTGTCTGTTGAATGTAACTCATCCTGCATGCTTGATCAACCTTCAATAAGAGTGATCTGGGAGGAAGTATATGTCTTAATGTTTTGGGGCAGGATAAGAGTTACTTCATAGTAGGGTAACAAATAGTGATTTTATCAAATCTTCCTCTGGATAGCCTCTAGAATAGTAGTTTTGGAGGCTGTAGTGGTTGCTATTTCAAATCCAGCTTACTGTTTTATTTGGAAACCCAAGAGTTGACATAAACTGGCCCAGTCACACAAATTGCAGGGTTGAACCTCCAGTGGCTTTAGGCTGCTGCTAGTCTTTGTGGCCTTTGGTGAACCAGTTGTTGTCCCAGTTCGTCTTTGGTGACCTTCAGTTATTAATTGGCCCTGGAAACTCTTCATACAAGAGTTGTCCCATGGAGGAGTCTCTCTTTGTGCCCATTGCACATTGCCTCAACTCTGTACAACTCCCAAAGGCGGAATTGCAAAGGCAGAGCAGGGAATTCTGAAATGTCTTTGTGGTGGGCTGTGGCAATTGCATTTCCTAGCTGTAATACTTGCATATACCAAGAATACGTGGAGACTACATGTCCTTAACACAGAGTAAAAAACCACCAGCATTCATTACTGAATAGCCACAATGGCACAATTGCATGACCTGTGTCTGTAAGACTATTTTTATTTTTTACTTCAGCTTTTTATCAGAGTAGAAATTGATAATGCAAGCAGGTATTTCTAGGGCCATCCACACAGAAAAATAACAAATGCAGACACTTTTCTGCTGGTTACTCCCTGTCCCCAGGAGTTCTCTTTTTTCTTCATGGCCACATTCCTTTTTGCTGCTTCTCTCTTCATTTTCTGCTGTCAAATGCGCACAAGTGTATATACAAGAGCTGTGCACAGTGAAATCTCCTTGTCCATGTGGTACAGATCCCTGAGTGGCCTTGTGTGTGTCTTGGTTTGGGCAGTGGTATCAATCTGAAATTTTGTTTGGAGGTCTTTCTTATTTCAGGTAAGAGGATAGCTGCTCCAGCTAACAAAAAGAAAGGCTAAAGCCAGCCCAGAAGCTCCTATGGCACTGTGCCCAGGCCACAGCACCACCTGGAATACTCTTATCACTCTATATATACATGTACTACTAATATGAACCAAGTGAACGCCACTTACACATACCAAGATTCCAGCTGTGAATGGAAATGCATCATTTTGCTGAGAATCCTGAGGGCAGTATAAACCAAGTTCTGCAGCTATGTTCTTCTGACTGCCAAAATCAGGAATTTCTCTACATGCCATGCTGCGTTTTCTTCTAAATTTTGTAATTTTGTCTTACTCTGAAGCACAGAGCAGATGACCAAAGTTTGTTACTAAAATCATATGGATTTATTCTCTCACCTCTTTTTCATTATGCAGCTGAGAAGACATTTGTTTCTTCATCTGTTTTTCAGACATTTGGGGTTTTTTTTCCTGTAACAGTTCTGAGTTTTGAAAGTGTTGAATGTTTTTTTTTGCTCTGAAATTTTTCAGGTAACAACACAAACCCCACTTCATTAGCAGATACTGAGTTTTCATCATCTATCATATTTTGCTTTGCATACTGCCCACATGTCTCTTCGTTGACAAATTTCTCACTTAGATTTGGATGAGCATGACAGATTCACTTCAAGTAGTTGTAATTCATGCTTGGTGTAAAATTTACACTCTGAATTGTAACACTGAGTGCTCAGAGAGCAGCATGAAATACATCCTCAGCAGAGGGAGGAGGAGGCTGCTGCCATCCCAGCCTTGCCTCCCCACTTGGTCAGGCACTCTCTGTAGGGGAAATTCTGCAGCAAATGGCTGTGGGCAGGCTCAAATCCTGCCTTCTGCACAAGGAAGGGATATTTGCTAGGAGGATTCTGCTAGGAGGACGCTTACCTTTTCTACACCTGTAACTGACGTGCTTGTGAACTTCACCCTAACCCACATCCACTTTCTCACTCCACTCATGTACCTGAATGTCTGTAGTGCTTTCTGGCTTTACAGATGTGCTTATGAGCAAAGTTAGCTTTGATAAAAACTGAGTTGAAGCTGGTTTGGGTTTTAGCTGAAGCAATAATTCCTCTTTTGTGTTTATTCTGGTCCTGTTTTGAAGGCTTTAATAAGTTGTCCTAGAATTCCACCTTTTATGAACAGAACATTAAACACTTTATACATACTTGGAAAAAAAATACCTTTATCATGATGTGGAGTTGGAAGAAAAATGAGAATAATTCAATGTTCCTTTGATGACTGATGTGCTATAACAAGACCTGGTAAATCCTCCTAGGCTTGTCTGCCCTTTCATATTCCAGGGGGAGAATATTCCAGGATGAGATGGGGAAAAAGGGAAACACTGAAGAAATCAGGCCTGAAAACAAATTAGCATCTTGCCACCAAAGCTTTGGCACTGAGCTCGTTTCTAAAGAAAAGAATACTTCACATTTTACTTTCCTTTAGGGCATTCTGGAAAGTTTGGGTTCCTCCTCATTTCTTAATACTGTCACATTTATAAATCAGGGAAATTATTGTTCAAGCTTTTTATTCTTTTTCTGGCAGCATTAATCCCATATGCTGGGAAAGCTATTCCAGTCTTCTATTTTGGCTAGAGAGCATTTCTACTAGATACAAGCATGCACTCTGCATGTGTTTTTTTAGTACATTATACATTCTGGGGAAGTGTTTATCCCATATGAAGGGTCTAGACTGCCCAAATGGGGCTATTACATTGTCATCTGGCCATAACCCAAAATAAATATTATCCCTGGTATGACTGCATTAGACTAACATGAGTAGGATCTTAAACACCTCTAAGTGTTCTTGTTGCCTCGTTCAGTCAGAGTTAAGCACCCTGATGCACTCACTGCATGGTGGCTCTGATGAGGAAATCTACCATTTGTTAACGTCTGTCTGCAGCAGGCTGCGTGTCAAGAGCAGCCAAAAGTCACACTTTCCAACTGGGTTAAGGGATCTTACACATCCTTGGAATAGATTCTGTAGTCATTCTGCAGCTTGGGGTCAGCTTCTGAAAGTGGTGGCATATCTAAATTATTTTAAAATGTTGACTTTCAAAGTAGTAAATTGGTCTTTTTTCTCCCATCTGAGGAGAAATCAAAGAACTACTGAAATACCAACTCTGTTAATGGCTTTCATACAACAACAGCTCTGCTGGTTGAATCTTTGCACATCTTCTCAACCTCAAACCTGGTTTGTGTTTAGAACATGACACATTGGGGAACTTAAGCACTATTTCACTGTCTCAGTCCCATAGCATGGGGAAGAAATTTAAGGGCTTCATGCTTCTCTTCCCAAGAAGAGGAGTTGTTCTATTCTTGTCAAAATGACTCCGTTGAATACAAATAAACCCCAAAACTAACTGAAGGCCACAGTCTAATATGCCAGTTACCAACACATACAAACAAACACATCAGAGAAGAGAGTTTGTATACGTCCTGACCTGCCTCTCAAAGGAGTGTCTGGGCACCATGTTGAACATCTTTGGATGGTCATGGTGACTGAGAGAGGTGCCTGAGCATTGGAGGAAAGCAAATGTCACTCCAGTCTTCAAAAAGGGCCCCAAGCAGGACACCAGTGGTGCCCAGTGCCAAGACCAGAGGCCGTGGGTACATACTAAAACACAGGGCATTCCACCTGAACATCAGGAATCAGTTTAGACTGTGACAATGACTGAACACTGGCACAGGTTGCCCAGAGAGGTTGTGGAGTCTCCACCTGTGGAAATACTAAAAAAAAAAAAAGTCTGGACATGGTTCTGGGCAACAAGGACCATGGGGCCCTGTTTGAGCAGGGAGGAATGGACCAGATGACCTCCAGAAGTCCCTTTCAACCTGTACCATTCTGCAATTCTGTTTTCATCTTACTTGGCCACTCTGGTTAACACTGCTTCTTTTTGTTTCTCTAACTTTTTGAAAGCTTGGAGCTTCTGAATGCCATGACCTGGAGATGATCTGCTTCTGAGCTAGGAGGGTACAGTCTTCACTTTGGGATCCAGTTGTCAAAAGACTGCAGGGCATTGGGGTTCTCCAGAAGTAGGAAAGGTGGAAATCAGTACTTTCTGTGTATTCTCGAGGCTGGTTTGCTCTTTGGCATGGCCTTCCCTGCAGTCTAAGGGAGGCTGTGGCTACTGCATAGGGCTGCTGCCCTCCCCCACTTCCAACAAAAGCATTGTTCCTTCTTCTTTATTCCTACTGTGTGTATGGGCGAACTGAGAATAAGCTCAGTGATACAGATTTCCATAGGTCCAGGCTCCTGTACAGTGTGGAAAGGATGTCCATCCCAGCTCAGAGTTTGGTGCCAGCCACACCAAAGTAATGGGCAGTGTTGTCACTGTGGCTGGCAGAAGCATCTGGCAGCTGTCCTTCAAGGAGGGGTGATGGCCTTGGACTCCTGTATTTATATGTCCTATCTTGGTAGTCACTGGCTACCTCCTGCCTTGCCTGTCTGCCAAAGCCCTTGCGTGAGCTACCCTGGCTTGTGGCAGGCCAGCATGGGTCTAGCTGTTGGATTGCTTGACCCAGAGAAGGACGTTTGAATAGACCAGGCGTGGTTTGCTCAGGTTCACCTAAGAGCAGGTGTTGGTGTGTGATTTCATTACCTCTTGGGAGCCAGGCTTTGCTCTAAGTGAGTGAGGGCCTCACGCACCGTTTTGGGTTCCTGTTTGCCCTGGAAGATCACTGCTAAATTCACAGTGGTATTTGGTTCTTCAGCATGCTCGGGGAGGATGTGGAGCCCGGAGCTGGGGTTTCCCTCGGGCGGGCGGGCAGTGGGGAGGCGCGGCCGGGAGCCAGCACAGACAGGCAGCTGCCTGACAGCTCGAGCTGTGAAAGAGCAGCGTCAGCTCAAAGTCTTCGCCGTGCCCTTTGCACCTCGGGCTGTGGCATCTTTGCACACGCTGGATCACCGGGGAGCTGAAGTTTCATTTACCGACTGAACGACTCTGAAAAAGGTCCTCCCCGTCCCAATTAGCGCTGCCAGCCGCCCGCCCCAGCGGCGGGTTAAACCGAGCCGCCTGNGGCGATGGACCCTTTCAAGCGCTGCGGCGCGCCGGGTTCTTGTGTGAAAAACAAGGGGCACAATGCTGGAGTCGTAACCTCCTCACCCCTGACGGCATGGGAAAGTGCACTCCTCAGCTGTTGGGTATAGAAAGGCTGCTGCAGGCATGAGAAATGTTCATAAAAATGCCGTTTAGAGCCTGCCCTTCTACTCTGCACATGTCATCTTGCCTATCAAGCTGCCTAATTGGAAAATTAGGCTGGCCTTAATTTAGAGACCTAAAAGTTCATGCCAATAATTTCCCAGAGACTCTTTTTTCCCCAATTATTATTATAAGTGGTTTCAGCACATTGGAAATCTTTACTGAAAAAGAAAAAAATACACCCGGGAAGAGCAGATCTTACATTTCAGAGACATTCTCTGATTTCTGTGTGTGAAATTGTATTGTTGTGCATCCTGTGAATGATCATTTGGAGATGAATGTGAGCCCCTGTTGTTTTCCATGCATCATTCCTTATTTGACTGAACACAAAGAGCTCATCGTACTTTAATTTACAGCATGTTATAATCTTATTTTGGAGCTTAATGCACCTGCTATTTTCTATCTGCTGAGGCTCTGAAAGCAGCAGTGAGCAGAAGCTGCCTTGCAGCTGTAAACATTTACCCCCCAGGGTTGTGCATCTGTGGGTACCACTGATCCCAAGGCATCTAAGGAGACCTGAGATGGTGTGTGGGATCAGGCCGGCTGGTTGAATACTTCCTGGCTTTGATCAGGGCTCAGCCTTGCAGTTAGGCACATCCAGGTGGCTGCAGTCTATGCCTTTGAGATCTCCGCTGTGAGCTGTGTTTAGGTGACATGGTGAAGATTTCCTCTCTGAGTCTGGATACTGTCTGTCTGAGAGCCCAGATGGGAGGAAAGCAGTGGTGACCAGGCACATCAGGCTGTCTTGTTTATCCTCGGCTGCTAGGATGAGGAAGGATTTCTGCTGACTCCTGCTTGTACCCTGTGGACAGGAGCTGTGCTCCGCTGCCAGCTGGGCAAGGGCTCACGCAGGCAGGATGGCAGAGTGCTTTTGTTGCTCCTGCCACTCGCACAAGCAGTTGGCTGTGTTGGAAGCAGGATGGTCTGACAAAACCTCTCATCGTGTCTCTTGGCAGTGATAGGAGTGACTGAAATGTACAGCAAGGGCTAAAGCATGACTTGATAAACCTGTTAGTCCTCCAGATTTTTGTCCTTTTGCTGAAAGCTGCACACTTCCCACGGAAGCATGGGAGCAGGACAGGCCTGTACCTAAGATGATTTTCGAGGTCAATATTGGGTACCTTGACAGAGATGCAGTGTGCTAAGGCCATGGACACATCCTCCCTGGGTCCTGCTAAACCCTTTGAAGGGATTGCTGCTCTTGCACAGCTGCTCTGCTACTTCCCACCCAAGAAACTCACTCCCAGGTGAGCTTCCAAACAATTTTGACCCTGCTATTTGTTCAATTTAAGGCTATTTCATCATTATGGTTGCTGGTTATGGAAGATGTGCTAATAGGGACAGGGGTGGGGAGATGGAGCGAGGGAGGCCATCTGGCACAAGCTGGGGCTGTTGCTGTTCTGTCTCCAGGAGAAGAGCACTACTGAACACTGGGGCAAGAGGATGCCCGTGGGTGAGACTACCAGGCACAGGTTAGGGGCAGGATGCAATCACAGGATCAGGGTTTGTGAGGTTCAGCCATTCTCTTGGTGCAGGAAGCCATGCATGTGAGCAGGACCTCAGTTTCATCTCCCCCTAAAACTGTAACCACACTAGCTGGACTGAGATCCAACGTTGATGCAGAAAGCAGGGTTCACCCAAAGAATTCCTATGGGTGAAACCCAAAACATTAGGATAAAGAAATTACGGAGAACAATGTGAAAACAAAGCAAGCAAAACTCCTGCTCACCCTGGGCTCTATCCACCCTCCCTGCAGGCGTATAGCGTTTCATGGGAAGTCTTTTGGTGATAAAGCACCCAAGCATCCCTGACAGCATCATTACCATTTTCCCCTTGCTGGAAGGCAAAACCAGGCCAAAATGGGACACACAGACCAAGAGGCCCTGTATTCCTGACAAAGAAGTGCTCTTCTTGTTCCACATTTATTAAGAGGTTTTGAAAGGGCAGGAGGTCTTCCTGGAGAAGGACTGAGTCTCAGGTGTATGAAACTGGGGAGAGCAGAAGCTTGTGCAAGCCAGAGAGGTATGTAGTGTACAGTAAAATGTACAAATGTACGTGTTTTTTGAGGGGAGAAAATAGGCTGTAAAAGGCTTCTTTCTTCCAGTTACACAGATAAAAGCGTGCTGCTGGCCCTCTGCTTCTGGCAGGACATTGCTGCATCTCTTGTCTGCACCATGGTAGGACCCAGAGCTCAGCTGAGCCCCTCCTGTAAAAGGGTCAATTTCAACGTGTCTGACTTTATTTTGGGTGCGTTGTTTGCTGGTAGCAGTGAGGGCAGCAGGCTGGAAGAGCCGCAACCAAACACCTTGGTGCAAATAACCGTAGCACCTTGTGCGCTCTGAAGATGGGCAGCTGGGTAGGGCCTTTTCCCAGTCGTTAGTCCCCCCTTCCCTGCTCTTTATAGAAAAGCGCAGTTGTACATACGTATTGCTCGATTTCGCAGGACGTGGGACTTGGTGGTCAGCCCTGCCAGGGACGTGCTCTCTCTACTGCCTTTCCTCTAGGCAGGCCCACACTTCATCAGCATGAAGTTAACAGGAGTTATCCTCCCTGCCCTATGCTGCTTACAATGGAAATTAGTTCAGCAGGATGAAAGGTTGATGGTGGGAAAGCATGTCAGAAAATACAATGCAGAGAACACAACTCTTGGGAGAGAGCTCTTTGTTTTGTTATTTGAAAGGGCTCAGGATTTAGCCAAGGGGGCGTAGTTATAATTTACTTTAAGGGATGCTGACAACTGCATTTGTCAAGTTAGATTATGGTCATACTGTCATAAAGGATCACTCTGTTGTTTTACTGCTAGTGTATAGATGCATAAGTACTTTGGACCACAATGAGGATAAAAATATGGCTCTGATGTGTGAAAACCCATACTGCTGCCTAAATTTCTCTCTGTTACATGGCCCTTTGGTCGCGATAGGACTATTCACTGCATACCTTTGAGCACTTGAATGAATTTTAAGTCTTTGTAGATCTGAAATAGCTTGACCTTCTGACAATCACACTCTTAATTACTTGTCCTAAATACAGTCAGACTTAATGGGATATGCCTAGACATTTTCAAATAGATGTGAGCCCAGTGCTGAAGAGATCAGGCCAACATGGGCACCTTGATCTGCCTGTACATTCTGAAGTAGGTACTTATTTAGCAAAGTGACCTCGTGCTCCTAGGCTTCAGTTTTGCTATCCATTACCATGCCTCTCCTACCAATTTATGCTACTGTGCTCACACAGAGTATTAAAATTTGCCATCTCCCTTTTATTTCTCTTCATTTTTAAATTTCAGACTCTCAGAGCCTGAGGAATGATCTATGGTGTTTTGTTTGTTTTTTTTTTTTAAATTTTCCATAATAATGCCTGTCACTATTTATATTTCTTAATCAAATATTTCCTTTCCACTGAAAGACCGGCATGTTTGAGACAGCCAAGCACTCCCAAGAGAGCTGCCAGTACTGCAGCCCAGCATGTTTGTTGGGGGGATGGTGCTTAGCAAGGGTACAGGTGTTTCTGTGGTATTGAGCCACGTGGGACAACTCTGAAACATTTCAAGCCCCTGACATGAAATACTGCCCCTCTCAGGCTGTGCACCAGTGAATGTGGGCAGACCCCTACATGAAGCAGGTCTGATTTAAATGTAAATGAGAGGATTTTGCTGCAGTTGTCCACACTGAGGTGCTAATGGAGGAACAACTTCATCCTTCTGAGTTTGGTGTTATGTTTGTGTCAGGTCCCTTGGCATCACTTCTCTTCGTGGGAAAACAAGGATGAAGAACTGCATCTCTGCATGGGTAGACAACTGCCCAGGATGGTTGTTTTTTTTTTTTTTTTTCACATTACTTTACAAATAACCCTTTCCCTTATGCCCCACATTTGCTATTCATGCTGTGCTCCAGGAAAAAAGTAGTCGAGCTTAGGAAAGTTCAGTCTTCCCACCCTGAAAGTTTATTCTGAATTAGCTGTTTTTTGCATGAGGGTGGGTACATTAAAACACACTTCTCACAGCCAGGTAGGCAGAAGGGGATGTTGGCAGTGCACATCTAGTTCATTCGGCATGGCCTGTGGGTGCTCACGACAGGTACTCCCTGGGTACTCATCTGAACTGAGGTCCTTCTAGAGCACTACCTTTGGCTTTGTAAAAATCAGGTTTAACTGGCAAGCCCCCAGTTTATTATATGATGCTGTGTTTTCAGTATAGGAATACTCCAATTTTTGAGTCCAGCTATTCATTTAATTCCTGAGAAACATGTCCATGTCTGGAGGCTCAGGTAGGCTTGGTCACTGAAGCTGGCTCTCTGGCATCCAACTCTCCCCCTATTCCTAGGTTCACCATCCCGTGAAATTTAAGCGAAGTGAGACACTGTTGAGCTTCTCCTGGTGCTTTGTGCTGCCGGAAGGACACGCTGTCAGCCATGTGCCAGCCGAGACAGCCGGGGTCGGGCTGGGGCGGCGCGGCGCTTGCGGGGCCGTGCCGGTGGCACAGCTGTCCTGCCTGCCCCGGCCCGGAGCAGGCCTGGCGGGCACACCTCGGATTAGCCATGTGGCCAGCGTTTAACCGCAGCAGTGCCGAGCCACATCCGAGCAGCTGACAGCCTGAATAATTTACTGCATGCAAATGGTGGGACCTGCTGTCTCCGTTAGTGCGGGGATCCGATTGCCACAGCCCATTAATCGTAATTGCTGGTTTGTGCTGACAGCAGTGGGGCCTTCACCGTGTGAGCGATTCGGCAGCTACCGGGAAGACCGTCCCCATCCATGTCCTCCGCTGTGAGGGAACTTGGGATTTTTTCATGCTTTTATGTTTATTTAATTGAACTGCAAAGCCAAACCCGGTGACTCCCATGTGCTGTTGCCCTCAGGGAAGCCCCCATCCCAGGGGAATGCAGTGGCTTCGGAGTCTCCTTGTCTCCGGCGGGGTTTGTGATGGTTGCCCGAGTGGCAGGCAGGACGCTGCGTAGGGAGAAGAGGTTCCCTGGCACAAATCCCACTGCAGGGGGTGGGGACGCCAGCCTCACCTTGCTGGCAGGCGACTGTCGCCCAGGGCCTCCCCACTGCCCTGCAATGCAGCGTCTCACATGACCATCAGTCCTGTTTTAAACATCTAAAGCAAAGGAGCATCTGCTCCCTGTCTCATCTCTTAGATTTCTTTCCCAGTAAGCTTCTTCATAGCAGCCCAGTTTCCCTTTTAATTTGCCATTTCCAGACTATCTTCCCCACCCTTAGCGGAGCCATCCCCTACCATTGCTCAGATACCCTCTCTGCTTTGCTCAGGTATTTTCTCTGCTACCTAAACCCTTCTGGTTCTTCTACAAAGCAGGTTTGGTCCTCAGTCTCCTTTGTTGATCAACCAACTCCTTGTGAATGCACTAGCTTTCAGTTTTGGGTGCTTTTCCAATGGGGCAGTAGGAGGATTAAGCTCCCAACACACAGCAATCATGTTGACTGGGGTGTCTGTAGCTCTGTTTCACCTATCACAGCATCCTGAGCACCTGGGAGGATGGATGGCACAGCTAGGTCAGGGGAAGAGCCAGAAAAGAGGAGAGAAAGCGTTGCTCCCTGCAAAAGCCTGTGAGAGCAGGCTAGAAGGAGAGAAATGGGGGAGGCAAGAGCACACAAAGCCCTGGAGCAAGCCTGGACCTGGGGAAGTTCGTCATCAGAAGTGGGCTCAAAGGAGCAGGGCTGCTCGTTTTGGCTTGCAGTGACAAATGATTGTTCTTCAAGTCGTCACCTTGTAATTGATGACTGCGTGAGAGAGCAAGCCCACAGGAACAACTGTTGTTTGAGTGGCTGGGGGATGCAGAGAGCTGGGGAAAAAAGCCCCTCTGGAAATGGTGTAAGGAGCCTGTTTGGCATCTCTAAGTATGAGAGCTATTTCAGGTATGTTTGCTCAACTTCTCTGTTACTTGCCAGCACATGATACAGCTATGCCTGTATGTGCCTGCAAGCTGTGTATGAGAGAACATGGATCATGGTGCAATGATATGCAGATTTCCTTTAAAGCTCTCATGATGGACCCCCATGGATAGCAGATGAAAATGAAATATGCTGGTGGTCTGCTGCTCTTGTTGATACAAACTGTATTTGGTCTCAATCAGCTCTTGGGCATTTGAGAAGTGGGAATTGTTTTTCTGGTTCCCTTTCTTTATGTACTCTCTAGCACAAATCACAAATAGCACAAACCCTCTGTTACCCATCTCCCCTCCCTGTCAGTCCATGTGCTTAGAATATGCAGCTGAATCCAGGCAAAAATTTTGGAAAATCTCTGCTGGAGGGAGGACTTCATTTGATCCCTTCCTTAATTAGAACGTAAGCTTGATTTGTCTGTCTTGAGATGTGAAAGGCATTTGTATGTTAAGCAAATACTTAACAAAGGCTTATTTCAAGCCTGCACAAATGAATGCAGTTCTCCTGCCTACTCATTTTTCCCAGGAATATGAGCATTAAGGGTGAGATGCAACCGCTTTGTGTCCTTCTGGTGCAGAGAAACAAAGATGACTGAGGGCAGGTGTGAAAGAGGTCTGCAATACTGGTTTATGCTAGGGATTGACAGTACTTTCAGTGTAAGGAATTACTTTGCCCTCATGCATAGAAGGACTGTGTCCCCTAAGCCCTGCTGCTCATCATGCCTGTGGGATTGTTCAAGCTCAGAGGAGCTGTTTCCCATCCCACATGAACACTGTACACTGAGCTCCAAACTGCCACCTTTTACCAGTTTAGGCCTTCTCAGAAAGCCCCTTCAAAATTCCACTATCATACGTATGAAAACCTACTAGGGGGAAAAAACCCAGCCCACCACCACCACCAAAACAAGCAGCTTCTTGAATTCAGTTACCAAGTGTCATGGTTTTCCATTATTTTGATCTGACACAGCTTATTTCTGAGCCGTGGATATAGCATATTTATCTAGAAATATAATTTGAAATACTAGAAAAGTGGACTCCTCCTGAGCCTGTTATGGCTTCATCTCCCACATCTGTGTTGTGCTGGGACCCGTTGTACCAGACAAGGCATTGAAAGATGCTCAGCAGCCCTGCAGGTGCACAGACTGCTAAACACAAACGGTTTTTTTCAGGGACAAATTCACGAAACAAGTTTTATTTGGATATTTTTGCTTCGGTGACACTGCAGTACAACCCTCTGTGGTGGTGGGGTGTCCCATGTGCCTGCTGGCTCTGCTATGTGCCATTTTCTCCCTCTCCTGGTGCTTTGCTCCCCCTTCATGCTTGGCTTTTATACAAAATTATTGCAGTGGCAGCCTGGGGGATGGGCAGGAAGAAATGACACTTTGATTGACCATTTTATATAATCTTTAACAATAGAATGGTTTTAGTGACTTGGTACAGCCTGTACTCAACATAAAACCCAGTCTGTTATTGAGAAATGCTTAGATGGGGAGATAAGCTGTTAATGCTAGTGGAGGAACATTACTGCATAAGAATACAATGATGATATTTTTTTCCCACTTCCACTCTTTTTTCCTTATTTAAAATGTTCCCTTGAGCATTACCTGATAGACTTGACTTCTGCATCAGGTCATTGTTTTGGTTGGACAGGCTGAGCTCTTTTCCTTATTTTAGCTACTGCTAAAATTGCATTTTTTCCCTTCTTTTTTGAATATCTCAAGATACAAGCTGATCAAGAGAGACGTATTCCAATCCGATGGCAAGTTTTTATATCCTAAGAAGTAAACCCTTGTTCCAGATTATAGGGATACATATTATCTAGTGATATTAATACTAAAGTAAGAGAAAACAGTGTAATGAGAATTTCCCCCCTTTTTGTTGCTGCAACTCTTGCTTAACCAGCAGCTTTTGTGCTCCATACAAGAATGTGTGCTGATGGGTGTCCAAATAATGTTTATCTTATGTAAATTGCAGACAAGAATGATACTCGGACAGTCTCTCACACCAGAGCCATCCTTTGGGATTCGTCATGGAGGAATTAGAAAGAGACTCACCTGCAATTACCCCAGAGGTGCCCAAGTTTGCCAACCAAGCAGTGGGAGAGCAGGGAGCAGGAGATTTCTGGATTGAGGAAGGATTGGTGAGAAGAGCCTACCCTTGGGAGTAGCAAGATTTGAAGGAATTCTGCCAAACCCTCAGTGCACAAAGGGGTGGTGGGGAAGCGCCTGGTCCCAGTGGCTCTCCTGGCTTGTGAAGTGATGAAGTGAGAGGCAATAGTTCTGCAAAATGGCATTGCAGAGGGGAACAGTTCAGCTTTGTCATGTTGTGGCGGGGAAGGCAAGTGTCACACTGAGACGTATAAAAGGAGAATGGCTTGGTAGGACCTACAACATCATCCTTCCCCTCTGCTCACACTTGTGTGGCCTCCACTGGGGCAACAGTTCCAGTTTCAGTTTCCACACTGCAAAAAGGTCAGTTGTTGAGAATGCAGAGGAAAACAGTACTCAGGGACCTGGAATACATTTCTGAGGAAACACTGACAAATCAGCATTGTTTGGACTAATGAAAATGCAGAGGGCTTCAATAAGGTACACATCAGCTGTGGGGAGCAGTGTTCTCTGTGTCCATGGAAGACAGGAAAGAAAAGAGAAGGTTTGAATTGCAGTAGGAGAGCATTGCATTAGACTTCATAAAATAATTTCTATCAGTAAGGAAACTGAAGGTGCAGGATAAATTGCCAGAGAGAGCTTGTGCAGCTTTTGTTAGTGCAAGTCTTTAAGAACAGCTCAGACAAACATCTACCCAGCTGCTATCCTGCCCTGACTTCTTGAACTCTCTCCTCTTCTAGGACCTATTCAGCAGAGGGTGTTAAACGTGTGCTTGACTCAGACTGGAGTCATCGGCTTTGTCTTGGCTAGGATACAGGCGTTATAAAAAGTGTTAAAATTGATCCATGTTCAGGGGAACATTAAAACATACGAAACATTTCAGGCACATTTAGCACCCGGTGGGTTTTGTCTTGCGTAGGAAGGAAAGGGTTGGTAACAGAATGTCTTAATTAACACATTTCAGAACTCCAGTGTGGATGCAGTCGTGTAACTTTCAACATCTCCTTGCTGGCCAAGTTGAAAGGAACGCTGCCAAAACTTCCCAACAAGTCTTTAAAGCCTGACCAAGGAGCAGCCCAGGGGGTTGAAGCATGTATTTGAAATGAAGCATTTGCTTAGCTTCCATACTGGCTGCAAGGGCACCAGGAGGGGAGTTTTGTGTCTGGAGTCAGCGTTTATCCAACAGGAGATCATGCCATGGTGGATGTGTGCAGGATGCACCCATCCTTTGCCAGCAGCCCATTGCCCTGCACACAGCTCTGCCACTGGGACGTGCAGCCCTGCCCACGAGCTGCTCTTCCTAAATCTTTACTGGCCTGGAATTTCTGACCAAGAGGGTCACCATGCCCAGGCCTTGTCAGAGCACGTGGGGTGATTTCTGGTCTCAGCAGAATGCAGCAGGCCTGGTGAAGTGGCAGCCCTGATGGTGATGAAAGTTTGCTGTAACTTTGTCCATCTGTTTGAGGACCACCAGGATGTGCAGGACTTTGCCAGCTCTACTGGGTGCTGGGTACTGAGAACAGCTTCTGCCTACCCCAACACCCAGCCCCAGTAAGCTGGTTACCTCCACTTTGTCTGCTCACATTGCTCCATTCACTACCTTAGCACAGATGCTATCCAGGCAATGCCTAATGAATGATGAAACGTTAATAAATTCATATTTTCTTTTGAAAGTTTTTTTTTGCAGTGAAGGTCCTTCTCTAGATCCTGCATGGTAGGGTACTTTCCACTTAAATTTTTGTCCTGTAAAGTTAGTGGAAGAATACAAATGGTATACTTTCATATTTTAAAAGATAGTCAGTTTAGAGATAGATAGTTTAGAGATCAGGAGACTGTAACATACTTGACTGCCTTCATTCAAAATGGAGATATGTTCGATATATATGAACAATGTTTTCCTCCACCTGTGGAAGGAATATAAGCAATTGCTTCACACAACTCACGCAGGTACTTTTCATTTCCCTGTCAGAATATGATTTGTATCAAACTCTTGTTGTGTTTGTGTCCCCTCTAATTTACCACTTTTCATAGCTTTTCATGCTGGAGACTGTCTTCCCTCTTGCTCCATTTAAAACCATCATTTTTTTTTCTTATTGTAGGTTCTATGGCAGAGTTTTACATGCACCACTACTATCTTTGCTGATCTCCAAGGCTACATAGGATATATTAATTCCCTCTAGGAATTTGCAAAGCCTTATTGGTTTTTTACCAGGTCTTTATCATGACCTAAAATGTGTGTCCAGTCTGAAAAAAATGTGATTTTGTTCAAATTTCTGGTGGATATGCTTTTTTAGGCTATTTATGGAGGTGCTAGATGGCAACCTGTGCAGCATCAGGCAGATGCTCCCAATAGTAATGCTTGTATTGCAGCCTGTTTTCAGTCCAGCGATTGCCTGACACTCATGGAAAACATCTAGCTACAGCTTTCATCATCAAGAGAACCCATTTTACAATATCTGGATTGATTGATGGATGAATGGATGGATGGATGGATAGATGTCAGCCAACTTCACTGCAGTGTGAGGGGTTTTCATGTGCACGTGGCTTCACCTTCTGCCGTCTGATGCCAGGATGAGGACTTGAAGGATCGTGTCCTTTTGTCTTCACAAAACTGCCAGGGAAGTTCCTGCTTTGTTGTCATGAGTGGCAAAACCTGTGTTAAAATCAACAGAACCTGTGTTTTTCCCCATGTGTTTCCTATGACACACACAGCCATGGAGATCAGAAATAATACTGTAAACGCTGAAGTAGCCTGGTGTAAGGAAAGGCTGGCAAGACTCTGGGGATGAGTCAAAACTTCATTTTTAATCCCAGAGCTCGCCAGCAGTTGCTATTCTGTTATCAACCTTTCTTCACCCCCCAATATTTTGATTCCAAAAAAAGAGACTAAAAACAATAATTGCTTGCTTAGCAGTGATTTCTCTATAAACACTATAAATAGATGAGTATTGAACTGCCCTACATGGAGAGTTTGAAAAGAGTATTTAGAAGGCTCCTTAAGTTAAATGAAGTATAAGATCTTTATTGGTCTGTGGGCTGTAAGCGCCTGTGGCAATGCAGAGACAAACCAAGACCAACAGAAAAAACCCCGTACTCTTTGATAAATAACCTTTCCATATTAAATGCACATCAATCTGACATCAACAATTAGCTGTCAGGTGCTTGGCTTTGCTAGCAAAGGCCAATTTTGAGATTAGTGCTAATTGCAGGGCGGGCTGACACATCAGCTCAGAGCCCTGGTAGCCAACAGGCTGGGCAGGAGCGGGTTCAATAGCGGGAGCAGGGGAGGGCTGAGGCTGCCTGTCTCCAGCTTGCTGGCAGTTTGACTGTAGACTAAAGTAATGGAGCTGGCAGGGTGGAATCAATTACTGGCCAATGAAGATTTTCCCACAGGTCGAGGCTTGGGAAAAAAAGGACGTTCCTGCTGCCGAGACAGCTGGCATGGACTGTCCACTGGGAAAGGAGCCTGGAGAATGAGAAAAAGAGGGACAGTTCTCGGTGATAAACTGGTGACAGACTATAAATTATGAAAAGGGGATTTGGCAGAGGATTTAGAGCTTGCTACCTCTGCTTTTCCCTCCCCCAAGATTTTAATGCCAGCCATGTTCACTGAGTCATTCAATTATCTTAGAAAACGAGAAGTGTTAAGAGAGAGAGAGCTCAGAATATATTTTTCTGAGCAGGGTGTGCGCACATGTGAGCTGAGCTTTAAAAACCTTTACACGAGCAATTTCCTCTCTAAGCAAACCATCGGGCTGAGCCCCTCAGTGCACGGCTTACTAATGTTGCTGTGTCTGGTGCTTGCTCATGAGACAGCTGGATTTCTGCAGTGCTGTTTCAAAGGTCACAAAACATACTGCCTTTTTGAGCAATGCAAAATTTCTTTTCCTCCTCCTTTTCTATAGCAGTTCACTTCAGTTCTGAAGAAAGCAGGACCAGGGCAGGAGTGTAGCCCCTACCTCTGTGTTTTGCTGCATCTTGGCAGAAAAGCCAGTGATCTCCTTGCTCTAAGAGACACTGTCCTTCACTGGCAGAGAGAGCTGGGAACAACCAGCTCTTTCTGTGTGGAAAATCAGATGTTTATGCTATAAAAATTAAAATACAACAGTTTAAGCACGCACCTAAGTCAAATCTGTATGAGTGACAGAATTGCCAAGCAAAAGCTTCAGATTCTGTTCTTTCTTCAGCTTTTGAATGTATTTTCATATTAGGGTGAGGATTAAATTGCTTCTTTCTGTCTCCTTTTTTTGTACTTGGGGAGAAGTTTAGTTAGAAAAGTCAGGAGACAAAATGTGAGCCCTTGCCATGTTTTGCTGTGTAACGTTTATTCTGAACAGTGTGATCAGAAAACTAAGAATCTTTGGGCTATTTTTGTAGCCTCATTGTAACTGAACAATCTCTGCAGTGGGATGCTTGTGAGGATGATAGATTCATCTGGGTTTTTTGTTGGTGTGACTGTGTCTACACCAGCAAGCCTGATATGTGACATGGATGTGTGCCTGTGTATGCAGGTCTGTTGGTGAATCTCTTTTTACCTCTGTGCACTCCAAAATAAGTCACAGTGAGGGTGTCCAATCACTCAACAACTGCTAAAGAAAAGTTTATGCACCTTTATTTTGCAGTGCATGATGCCATAGGGCAGTTTACCTGAGAGTGGGGTCATGGCCCTGCAGGGACTGCCCCAGCTGTCCTGGTCCCGGAGCTGGGTTGAGCTCTGGGCACAGTAGTTATCCTTGGCTTCTTCTGTTTTACCTTCTGTTTTCTAAGTCAGCATGATTTGCTTGATTCACAACTTTGAGCTTTCTTTCTTGGCCCTCAGGGATAGAAATCTACTTTTTAATGAAAGCTGAGATTCTCGTGTAATGATTTCCATTTTGGAGCTGGGGCTTTAGCAAAAACAGCCATTATCACAAGACATTATCAAGAAACATCTCAGGAGAGTTGGCAATGTTAAGTTTAGGTTAGGTTTGAAAGGCTTTGTGGGAGGTTGGTAGAAAATATGAATCTGCGGTTTACATCAAGTTTAACTAGATCTTTCTGAAACTTTTAATTGTGTGTATCAGCATGTGGATGGAAAAGTGCTTGATTGGCACGTCAGCTTGGCAGGGTCCGGAAAAGGATGTCTCTTATCTGTGCCAAGAGCTGGGAGAAAGTACAGAAAAATTCAGCAGTCGTATGGCTCATGCAGAGCCCCTTTCTCCTTCCTGCTCCTTGGTGTGGCTGATCCTCTTCTCACCTTCCTGCCTTTCTCTTTTCCCCTCTACAGACACCAGAACAACTCCCACTGCTGCCTTTGGACTACAACAGGGGATACAGCTACCCCAAGAGACTTTTCAGTAGCTTCACCAGTTCCTGTCACCCTTCTTGGCTTCAGCTTTGGCATTTGCTTTAGCTCTGCTCTGTTAGGATCTCACTGCACCCAGGCTCAAGCAACCCTGCACCATGGCCACTGCCACCCTCACCACCACCACCATGGACTACAGTAGTCTAACATAAACTGAAGTCCACCTGCAGCTTTTTACCTCAAGCTTCAGCTTTGGCTAATTTGAAGGAGATTTTTAAGGATGAAGAATGAGATGTTGCTGCTAAGGCAGGTAAGAGAGAGGTGATGTGTCAAAGAAGGTGAAGGTTCCTCTTGGTCCTGCCCTGCCTTCCATGGTCTCTCCTGGCTCTCTGTTTCCTTCCCTTGCTCTCCCAACAGCTGTACTAACTTGCAGGCTGGGGCAGACATAAAGGTGGATGTGGAAAGTACGTGTTGCTCCCAGAAGAAAGGTCATATAGGATCTACTGGTTTTTTCTTTGTGAAGGGTGACAGATATCCTTGAGCCCTTGTGGAAGGAAATCTGCATCTGGTGACTGAAGTTAAAAAAGAAGCACAGTGATGGTCCTGCTTTAGATGTGTTTCCTTGAAATTAATAAGTGTGTCTGGTGTGCTGCTGAGGATCCATCAGATGCCCAAGGCATGCTGGATTATTCCTAAACCTGATGGTGTTCTGGCCTCACTACTGCTTTTCCTCTTCTCATAATTTTTGGCAAGCCTGTTCTCACAATTATATTGGACATATTCAATTTCTGAAATAATTTATCCAATACTTATTTTTCCGAAGTAATTTATCTTATCTGACCCTGCTGACAGGTCTGGAGGCTGAGCAGTTTCTTTGTCAGGAGAGGAAGATTGGGCAGTGCTCCTTATCAATCACGGCCACGAGCCACTATTTTGAACTGCAATTTGCTTCCTTGGGTCAGACATTTCCTGGTGGGATGCCCTGTGGGATGAGCAGCCCCAGTGCTTGTTTTGGGGCTAGCCACACCAGTGGGAGTGGTGACTCTGGTACCTGCTACAGAGGCTGCTGGCAATTAAATACCAGCAGGATTGAGCTGTGCCATATCTTCATAAACTCAGGAACTGTCCTCTAAGGGCATGCGGGTTGAAGGGGTTTTAAGTGTGTCACATGCATGTTGGCCAGGCAGCAAATTGGTTTGATTGAATGGAGCAACACAGAGCCTCAGTGGTTTCTGTTGGTTGCACTGAATCCTGCAGGGTACCTGCAGCTCCTCCAGGGCCTAATGGCAGGGTAACAGTGGACCTAGCTAAATTAGGTGGTGTCTTGGCTGCATAGCACTGTAGTGAGATAAAAAGAGAAATTCAAGTCTGACTGGTGTCTTGGCTATGATTTTTCATTATAATTGCTGAAAACTCCCTTCTGTTGGCTGCATCATGTGGCCATTTGCTTGTTAAGGGAGTCTCTGTGGCTTCTTCTGCTTGGTCTTGACTGTTTCGTGACTCACCTCTTAACAGATTCACCTTCCCTGTGTGACAAGTAACATTCAGAATAGGAGAGAGGCTCATTAATGAATGTGAATATGTGGCAGGCATGGCACTAAGATGTCAGGCACAAATCCAGCCATAGCCGGGTGGCTGCAATTCTCGAAAAGCTGAGTGACAGGACAGCCTCTCCCGGTCATTTCCATGGTGGTGGGAATCTCCCATTAGAAGTACTCAAAGTGTGCTGGGAGGCAAATAGGTGGGACAAAGCTGATTTTTGTATCAAACAGTCAGTGCGGGGCTACTGTACTGATTGTATAATTTATTTTAATATGTAGTTCAATAAAATCCCCAGGGATAGCCTTGTTTCAGCATTGAGGCCTGGTGTGCTATTTGCTAACTGTCAGAGGCTTTAGTGATTCTTATTCAGCAATGGAAGAGGCCAAATGGGCCAAAAGGGAGGTGAAAAGCTCTTCCACTGGGTAAGGGAATTACCTTCATCATTCAAAGTGCCATCTTCCAAAGTTTCTGCTTGAAAATCCTTCCCTCTTCCCAGAACAATTCTGAGCAACTCCATTTGTAGAAGGAAAGCCACTCAGAGCAGGTTTCCTGTGAGGCCTTCTCCATGTCTCAGGCATGTCTTGTAGTGATAAAAGGTAAACATGTGGTTCAGAAACCCTGTAACACGAGCTGTAGCAGATAACCATGCTCCTGGAGGCTTTTCCCACACCTCTCCCTGCCTTTCCCAGGGTGACAGATGGAGAAATAATTTTGTCTGGTCTGGTGAAAAGACATCCAAGAGGGCTACAAACCCTCCCATCACTCGTGTTTTCGCTCCTGTCCCCAAGCCCCTTAGTCCGGATTTGTCCACACAGACCCCTGACAGCAGCACTGGCACAGCTCTGGGCAGCTCTGCTGGGTGTCCCAGCAACAGCTGCTCGTGCAATAATGCCATGGCCCAGAGGATATCTCCACCCAGGAACCTGAGCTGATTCCAATCCTGGAACACTGAGGAAACAATTGAAAGCTTTCAGGCTTAGGTAAAAGGACTGGAAAAGACTCCAAAAATGTGGAATGGTGGGAATTAAGTGTGAGCATCCTGAAGAGATCCTGTTTAAGTGCTGGCACAACAGATCTCCCTGACAGGAACCACCCTCACCCTCCTTAGGGATGTTTTCTAGACAAAAATACAAAGAAAAAACCCACACAAAGACCCCAAAACTGGTTGCTAGCACCACTTAGTCTCCCCCTCCATAGATGTGCTCGTGCATCCCTGCTCACACCACTTTGCAGTGATCCAAGCAGGTTTCGGTGCACATGTTGAAGCTCCCAAGATGGTGTTGGCTGCAGGGTCACCAGTACTGCCACAATCAGTGACTGGCATGGGGTCTGCAGTGGTGGGAGCAGCTCTGAGTTCCCCTAGCTCATATAAATCCTTTGAGTGACTTTAAGAAACTTGGTTTCTGACAGAGGATGTCCATGCCCAGAGCCAAAATGTGAGGCATTTTATAGGACTTACTCAAACCCGCTATGACTCATGCAAAAATAAAGCACTTATGGATATGAAAAGGCCATTTATCCCCTCTACACACAAACCCATTTTTTTATCCTTTCCACATTGTAAGACCTTTGGGAAAGGGGACTTCTTGTCGCTCTAAATTCAGGGCTTTATGACTGTGTGGTATCTAATTTTCTTCTGAAAGGAAATAATTGAAAAGCATCTTTCTCTTCTTTTTTTTTTTTTTCTCTCTGGAGCAATTCAAGCTGTAAGATGATTAAAATTATCAGGATTTTCTCTTCATGTTTTCTAATGTAAATATAAAATATCATGACTGGAAGGGCTGAAAAATTGTCTATGATACACTGGTAGCTGACAGATTTAGGCTTCATATCCTAGATAATGGTCTCTTAACCTGTTCATCAACTCAGTGTAGAAGAATTTCAAAATATTAATAAAATAGGAAGTATTCCTTAAGAACTGCCACAACCTCCAGCACCTGCACAGATGAGATCCAAACCTCAGTCTGCTCTCTAGGGATGGCAGTGTATGTCCTTGCTCATCAGACAGTGTTGGCAGAGGGGGTGTGCTGGGGACAGCGTGCCCTTCTCTGAACACTGATGCCACATGACGGTGCTGCTGTCAAGCACTCTCTGAAGGACTCTATTCAAGATTTATTTTTTCTCCTCTAAATATCTTCTTTAAGTCACTGCTGTTTATTTGTACAGCTTTCCCAGAGTCCTCTTTCCCCAGCCTGTTTATAGTTATAAGGCCTTCTGCTTATTGCTCATCCTAATCGCTTGCATCTTTACTTAGCCACACTGAACCTACTGCCCTCACCCGTCTCCACTTCCTACAACTGATTTCGCTTTCTTTATGGATCTCTTTATGTGTTTAGCTTTTCTTTCTGTTCACAACTTGTTTGCAGTTACCAGGATCACAGACATGTTTCCAGGATTAACTCTTACCTTGCAGAAGGATCTCTTTTCCTAAGGCAGCCGAAGCTGTCTCTAGCTTATCATGAGCCTTAACCTCTGAACCAGAGGCAGATGTCCTCCAGTTTGCTCCTGATTAAGGGCGACAACTGGTTTTGGCCTGTGAGGTGACCATGGTGGCACTCGTCCCTGGGAATCAAGCCTCCATGCTTGGCCTGCCTATGGCCTAAGGGCATCATAGGTTGTGGCACTGCTTTTCACCATGAACCCTTCCTTCTCACTTCCTGCCTCCTCTGCCTCCAGCCACAGCAGTTTGCCAGAACAGTTTTTTGCACCCATTTATGGTTTTTTTCCTAGAAGCCCTTTTGAACCACTGATACGTGTTCCCACTTTTCCTTCACACTGATACAAAGGCTGGCAGTGTCACATTCTTGGCGTATGTAAAAACCATCTCCTGAATTTCTCTCCTCAGAAAGTCCATATAGCATCTATCCTTGTGTTACTTGCTTGACTACAATATTTTCCAAATCTCTATGCTTCCTTGGCTTACTCGAAGAATTTGCTTCCGATTCCAATCTTAGAAGTGAGCTACTGCTCCCACATTTGTTTAGTTTCATATGAGAGAGGCAAGCACAAGCTCTCCAGTTCCTTATATTTACAATTCCTCAGTGATTTTCCCACCTTATCCATGTATGTCACCTGGACATTATAGGTATTTTAATGAAGACAATAATGCTAGCTCAGCATTTATTTTATTTATTCAGGTAGTGTGCAGTAAACCATGTTGCTAGTCTGCATTCTCCAGTACAACATATTTTCATTCTCTGCCAATTGCTAATTGGGTAGCACTTGCCCTAGCTCTACTATTTTCATTCCTTACAAATATCTAAGTTGCTAACCAATCTGTTTTTCTGTAGTAACAGGTAATTTATTTTTCTCCATGGAGATAAAAATGTAGCACTCTGATTCATGCTGTTTCATCATTTAAAAATACTAATTATCTCAGAAATCCTGAGGTTCTTGCCTGATTCCTTATCATCCACAAGTTCCTTGTGAAATCCTCTAAACATAAAAACTGATTTTAGACTTTTGAAAAAGGAAGAATGTTTACACATCTCTGGTGAGGGTCACTTACTAAGATTATCTTGCAGAATGAAATAATGTAGTATGTACTTATATTCTGTCTTTCCTCAGAAAGTGGTTTTGAACCTTATAATGGCCATAGTAAGCAGGAGAAGGACCTCATATATATCACTGAAATGTGTAACCCCAGACATAAAAACATAGCACTTTTGAACATCTGATCCTCATAGGCTTCCTCTTTAATGAACAGAGAGGTAAAATGAACACGCAAAATTACCCTCCTGTCAGTATCTCACTGGTTTCCAAAGAAGGTGATCTGACCTCCAGATCTACCCAAGGAATTTGTATCATTCCTCCAGGTTAAAAACCAATGAGTTAAAAAACAATTGTGATGCTGTCTTTGTCTATCTGGACAGCACAGACAGCCTGAGTTCTGTGACTCATAGGACGTTCGTGCAAAGAAGGGAAAATTGTCCATAAAAAGAAGGAAAAGAGAAAAGGTGCTTCCACAAATCCTGCCATATGTATCAGTGGGTCAGGTAATTCCTGTCTGCACTCTGAGACAGAACTGTATCTCAGCCTTACAAAAGGAAAAGGTTACAATCTGTTTTGCAGTTTGGTTGTTTTCTGTTAAGTCAGCTTCTGTACCCCTTTTGCCAACAGAGCTTTCTGACTCGTGCTGCCTGCTAATTTTGACTCAAGCCTGGCTTGGCACTCTCTAAAACCAGGGAGTGTCTCCAGTGACTTCTGGGGACATTGGCTGCATCATGGATTCCTCACCCTCACCACAGAAACATGCTACAGAGCATCGTGACTCTATTTAATTTTTTTCCCCTAGAATTTAGTTTTTGTTGTTTGGGTTTTTTTTTTTTTTTTCCCATGACTGAAAGAAACCCCAGCTCAAAGTGGCTTGTGGGACAGTGTCAAAGGGAACATGCTGTATTTTTTTCTTTCTGTTCTTTGGAGTAAAATATTCTCAGGGGCTCTTGGATGGCCTTCCTTTTCACTCCCAACCCTGAATGAGGTTGTTGGGCAGTATCAGCTCTGCTCTGCTGTGCTGTGCTCCACAGTCCCGTGAGTACCGAATGGAGTGACTGATACTGCAGCCTCTCCTCATGTGCACAGACCCTTTGAAGTCACTTCAAAGGGGTTGTTTGCAAAGGGGCTGCAGGTACATGGCGGTTAAATATGGCCAATACCATCTCGACTGTTTAACGATTCAAACATTATTTCTTATGAGCAAACAGAGGCATTTTTTTATATTGTTGACACTGATCCTCTAGCTTAGCAAAAGGCACTCGTGCAACATTTTCTGCCTCAATTTATCATCTGCCCTTGGCATTCGTTGCACTTTGCTCATCATTAGGGAAGAAATAAAAGCCATTCGCTAATCCCCAAACCACTTTGTTCCTCTATGGCCCTTCAAAGAGCAGGGCCCCTAAATGGTGATTAAGGACTCTGGAGACCTTTCTCAAGAGAGATTCCTTTTCGTCCCCATATCAGGTAGAGGGAATCGAATTCTCAGGCTGGGAAGTTTTTTTAATTAATACCATGGGAATGAAAATAAAATAAAATAAGATAATTATATGGGGCTTTTAACCTTTTTATAGGCTTTTTATGTTACCTTTAAATAAAACCAACTCTCTCTGCTCAGTTTGTGGATTTAGGGTGATGGAGTTAATTTGCAGTCTGAGGCAAAGAGGGCAAGGATAGGAAATTGGGCTAAACTCTACCTGGCCTTCTGCTGAAGAAGCAAAATCACCTTGTACCCTCTTGCCCTTGGCCCTGAGAGATGTTGTCTGTCCAAAGGCAGAGGAACTTCAACTCCTCCAGCAACACAAGGATAGGAGAGGTGGGGATTTGGTCTGAGCCCCAGCCCCGCAGCATCTGCCAGACACAGGGCTTTGAGGTGAGTATGCTGCCCCTCTGGGAGCAGCTGCCCACGTGTGGAGCAGCCTCTTCCCAGCCCCAGGTGTTTGCTGATGGACATGAACCCTCAGCACCAGCAGCTGTGGCAAACACTTGATTTTTCTGTCCCCTTGGTGCAAGTTGAATTTTCTCATGTATGTGTAAACTGTGGGGAAAAAAGCCTGACATCTGTGGTCATTTGCAGAGGTGTGAGTTAGGGGCTGGGTAGGAGTTCAGCAGAAAATACCCGCCCTAGAAGTGCGAAAATTTAGAGGCCTCTTTTCTATTTTATGACATGTCTATTTTTTATCTGGGTGTTTTTTCTTCTTGTCAGGAGCCCTTTTCTGTAAGCATGTGCCTGATGAATACTGATTTGAGACATGACCTCTAGTTAGAAGTTTTGTTTCTTTGCCTCCCAGGCTGGATGGTCACATTTCTTATTTTCCTTTGAGCACAGCAAAGCTTTTTTTAGTTCTGATGCTGTTGTTAGAGGCTTGGGGACACAGGTGCCAGCGTGGGAGAGTGGAGGCAGAGCCACAAGTTGGAACACTCTTTGTGTTGCTGTTAGGGAACTTCCCCCTTTTACCTCCATCCCCAACCAGAGAAAATGCAGGATTTCAGAAGAAACCCTGCATAACAAAAATGAAATATGTTCCACTTCTTACAGCTGGCTTCAAAAGCTCAGCGCGATAGAAAATTGTGATGAGTCAGTAATACCCATGGAATAGAAATAATTGACATGGTTCTTCTTATGGTAGTGTTTCTAGGGCTGCTTTGTTGTAAGTCTCCATTTTAAGAGAACAGTGTGAAAGGCACTGTTGAAAAAAAAACCCTCCTGGTATCAGTGACACTCTTGTTTAAAAAAAAAATCATGACGTCACCTCACAGGTAAAGGCAATGGTATTGGAGTTGTAAAGGGGCTGTAGAGCTGCCACGACTTCCATTGGGCAGTGCGGGAGCCCTCAAGAAACAAGTCCCAGGATCTTCTAGAAAATGGTGCTGTTGGTACCTGTGAGAAGAGGAAGAGGGCAGTTCTGCAGCAGTAAGTGAGCTTTAAAGCTTAGCTGTTAATCTGTAGTGAGGATCACGGTGCTTTGCCAAACCTTCTCCAAGGAAGACTGGTTCATGCATTTTGTACAAACTGCTGGCCAACCTACTAAGCTGTATTCTTCTCTCAATTCAGGCCCTGTAGTGTAAATCAGGTGTGAGCCGGGGGGGGGGCGCTCAGCAGCCCCAGCTGAGCAGAATTTGTCCCTTTGGTTTTTCTCACCCCTGGCGGATTCATCTGTCATTGGGAAGAGGCAGAAACTTATAATTAACAGAGAAACAGGAAGGGAAGAGCAGAGTTCAAAGCTGTCTGCCAAAAGAAAGCGATCCCAACCGAGTCTCCCATGATTGTGTCTGGGATGACAATCGCAGCCCAGCACTTCCAAGGACAGCTTATTGTTGTGCCGTGCTCCCCGTCCTCAGCCGCCACTATTGTCTGCCTGCCTTGTCTCGCTTGTTGAGCTGTAAGTTGCCAACCCAAAATTAGGACTCTTCAGGGGCTAAAGGTCAACTGGCAGCTTTGTGATCTTTCTGAGGATGTGAGTTATAATGAGATCACAGAAAAGTTTTCAAACGATCAGCAATGCAGTGGCCAAAGGAGTTGGCTTAGTGATAAGGAATGGAGCAAAACTGGGGGGCTGATCCATTCCTCTGGGTAAATTTCTATACGAGCGCCGGTCTCATTTCGTCCGTATAAAACAAGCCCGGTTTAACCTATTTAAAATGGGGTTAAAAGGGGTCATAAATCTCTACAGGAGCTGAGGATCCGCAGAAAACTCGATCTGATCTCTATTACATCTGTTTCAGGTTCTCAGCCTTATCTGCCTCAGCTGCCTTTGCTCTTTGTGGCCGCACACAAATGCCATTAAACAAAAGTCCTTTTGCCGGGGCTGAGTGGCAGGTATAGGGTGACTGTGCTGCGGGGACAGCGGAGGCGGCGGGGGGGAGCGGTTGCCGCCGACAGCCCCCGCAGCC
>WEIT01029153.1:31025-51469 GCA_013389985.1 Dryoscopus gambensis
CCCCCCCCCATTTAATCGCCTGTGTTTGCACGTCTCCCCGAGGGCTGGGTGAGCGGAGGTCAAAAATGGCCATAAAGGCTCCTATCCACAAACCAGATTTTAAAAATAATTATTTAATTGCTATTTTTATTATGCAACCAACTTTTCAGGACAGTATTTTTATTTGATTTTCCAGTGTCTCCTGCTTTGCATAATCCCCTCTCTGCCCAACTCTACTCGCAAACGTTGGCCAGTCCGTCTGTAATTTCTCAGCCTCCAGGCTAATTCTCACAAATAAAAGTCAAGCCAAAGGGCGAGACAATGCCTGACACAAGAGCTGGGGCTCCACAGACTCCACAGATCCAGAGGGCAGCTTGCCCCCAGCTACAGGGCAGGATCTGACCTACATTTTACTGCACTTGAAGTCTCAGAGACTTACTGTGAGGCTGATCTGTGCAGCTTGGCTGAAAACCAGAGCAACTGGCAGCAAACAGGGAGAGGCATTGGCCAAGCCCATGAAGTTGTCCAAAACTGGGAAAGATGTGCAGGTATGCTGTGAGTTGTAAGGAGTGCCCCTGCAATATAAAAATCAGAGACATTTTTCTCCTGCTTTTCCCAGGCATTTATAGAGTGGACCGGAAGCCTGCCCTCTCCACTGGTAAAATTTTCCCAGTAAAGGCAGACCCCTGGCACTGTCACATTTTGTCACAGTGAGCTGCAGACTGAAACAAGCAATGAATGACTTGTGCTCAGTGTGAAGGATACACAAAGGCCACACATCCTCTGCCTGCACAACAGCCAGAGGGAAACTTCCCTGGCTTCAGGTCATTTCACCTTCTACAGACATCACAACTGATAGAAAAATCAGTCCTTAATTTCCATCTCTCTGACTAACCCAGGTCCTCGAAGAACCTCCTACCAAAACCATTCAAATTCAGTCAGGTTGGCTGACCTGGCCTGGATAGGTAATTCCCTCAGCTATGGTGGCAGAATTGCTGAGGTGTGTGGGATGGAGGGATGATGAACACTTTGAACGGCAACTGCTTCAGCTGTATCAGCTGCAGCCAGACCAGCCTCGGAAACCTGATTCACAGCAGGATTTCCTTTGGCACCAGGATTTCAGGCTGCCTGGCTGGGTTTGGCCAGTCTTCCATTATTAAACAGGTTGTCTAGTTGCTCTCCAGCATGTTTTTAGTCCAGTCTCCAAAACGCAGAATGGATAAGGCCACTCTCTTTTGAGGGGAAAGAAAGTTCAGCTGTGTGTATGTAAGCTGTGTTGTGGCACTTGGCCTCATGAGCCCTGGTCTGTTTATTTAAGAGTAAGACACAGTTCAGGTAGAGTAAGCCCAGAGCTTTACAACAGGGGTTCGCTGCTCCCAGTTCACAGACAACCTGCCACCCGCCAGGCTCTGACACTGCTTTGGGTCACAGGAAATTAAATCTCAAGACAGAGCCTGGCTGACTCTGCAAGGAAAATGTCCTCTCCAGTGCATCTTTTTCTGAGTCCCCTTGCTCACAGGCCAGCCAAGGTCAGGGAAAGACACATGAAGATGGAAAAATCTTTATGTTTCCTTCTGTAAGAGATGTCTATGTTACTCAGTGTAGGGGGATTTTTGAGCCCTGACTGCTTGCAAGCCTCATCCCCACAGGGTTTCTTACTACCTATCCAGAGTTCCTTGCAGTGCTGTCTGCTACAGTATTTATGGAGAGGGATGCACTCAATGCCATGTTTATAGTTTGTTGACTTTCGTAAAGAGTGTAAGGATTGTTCCAGAGGTTGCTGGAAGACAGCAGACCCCAGATTCATGTCATTTTGATATTCATACTCTATTACATCTATGCGGCTTGGAAAGATGTGTGGGGCATTGTCCCCCTCTTCCCTACCTTTAATCTGCAGTAGCTGCCATGGGTGCAGCTGTGCTCTCACTGACCAAATCACTGCTTGATCTTGTCATTTTTCCAGTCCTAACCTTGCTGGAGGAGACCAACCCAACTTTCTGGTGGAGCTGACACAACCTGTGGGAGGGCACTGGGGAGCGGGTACCCCACTCTGGTGCACAGCCAGGCCTCCTCCAGCTAGTGCTAACTGTGTAAAGATGTTTCTTCTTGCACATAGACATAATTTCTTGTTGCAGTCTCCCAGCTCAGCTTTGGACTCCCAGGAGTGAAGACATTACTCCTTCAAGATGACCCTATAGGACTAGAAAATCTTGTTCAGTCAGTCAAAAGCCTTGATTGGAAGGAGAGGAGGTGCTTCTCCAGCTTGTTGACTGATTTGGGGTTTGTCTCAGCTCACTTGCTGAAAAACTCACTCATTCTGGTCCTGCTACTGTCACCCAGGGGTCACCCTACACTGGTGATCAGTGCACTCCTGTGAAGGGGCTGCAAGGCAGAGAGGGAGTGCTTCCACCTCCTTGCACATGCTGCTAAGCAGATTGTTGTCCTAGAAAAGAGAGAAATTAATTCTTTAGAAGAATCTGCTAGTTGGCAGGAGATTATTACAGAAGACGTTTTGTTGTAAAAAAATGTTCAAAACAACAAAGACTGTGACAAAATAGAGGCTTTTACACTGTGCAAATTTTATAGTCTGAAAACTCTTCATGGCTTTATGGGACTTTTTCATGGCCTTTATGAGAGGTAACCATTGAACAAGGTGGGAAATCAGAGCTACAGATGCATTTGAGCCTCAGACATCCTGACGGGTCTTGGCCTTTGGGTGAGAAGGTGCTGATGCAGCATGGCAGGGCGGGAGGCAACACAGGGTCCATCTGCAGTTCTGCGGCGGATGATCAAGGCTTACAGCACAAATATCTCACCTTTGAAATTCCAGTGCTATCAGGACTGAATCAGTGTAAATCCAGAGACTCTGGCCATCAGAAGCTTTCTGCAGAGCCTTTGTGTAACAGCAAACAGCAATTCCTCAAGGCAGAACTCTTTCCCAAATGGGATTTTGGAGGGAGAAGTGCTTCAGTTTATTTAAAGTTTGAATGGTGTATGCTGTGTCAAAGTGACTGAAGCACAATTTAATTTCGATGTTTTAATTAATTTACTGTAAAATATTATTAAAATTGCTGTTAAATAAATTGTTGTGAAGTTTTCCTAGATTATGAACTTGCCAATGTTTCTGCATATTCAGTTTGGAGTCTGCTTAGTATCAGGAGTCTTCTAACCCTTTCAGCTTCAGAGAAGACTCACCCATTTGGAATATCAAGAAATAGGATGATGTCCTCCATATAAGTTGAATTTATTGTGTCTGAATGAGATCCTGGTTTTTCATTTACTTGGAATAGGTAAACTTTCTCCTTGTTTACTGCCTGCTTGCAATATAATTTCTCTTTTCATTCTCACGACATGTTAAGGATCGACAATTGCATTTTGTGTTGGGGCTGCTTCAGTTTTCATGAGAGATGCAGCAGTTCAGCTAGGGAACAATCCACAACTGTGACTTCTCTGCAGGACTCTCCTATCTCACATAACCACTGATCCCTTTCTGAGCTGAAAGCAAACCTCCGTGTGAAACACTTTGATACGGCCACCTCAGCACACCCCTTTCTTTTCTTTTTTTTTTTTCAACCTGAATTCCTGCTGGCTCCCAATGCAAATCATTTCAGTCCTGCTTCACAATAGAGCAGGAAGGCTTTCCACTGGAAAAGCATTCAGTTTTGAAAGTGCTTGTGGCACTGGGGAAACTCACAGGTTGCGGCCAAGCAGGGCAAGATCACACTTCCAGGAAAGTATGACTAACCTGATTTCCACGTTGACTTAGCACACGGAGTGCCCTGGTAAATATAGCACCTCAGAGGTCATAGGAATGGGGTACTGGGGGTAGAGTTCAGTTAATTTATGGCCAGGCTGTGCAAATCAAGGGATTCTGCCCTTTGAGGTCAACTCTGTTATCAGCGCCAGCTTGCTGGGTGAGTGAGATTAGTGAGTGTGCATTATAATGTTTCAGAGCAGGATGCTGTTTTCTGGATGGGCAGAAATGGGATGGTGTGCCTCTCAGGGCTGGTGGGCTGCTGATGGAGGGAAGTGTGTGGTGGGGAGGAGGTTTCCAATGAAACAGCTTATCAAGGGTGGTGAGGCACTGGAACAGGTTGACCAGAGAAGTTGTGGATACCTCATCCCTGGAAGTGTTCAAGGCCAGACTGGATGGAGATTTGAGAAATCTGGTTTAGTGAAAAAGTCCCTATCCATGGCAGTGAGGATGGAACTAAATGGTCTTTAAGGTCTCTTCCAACCCAAACCATTCTGTGATTCCATGATTCGGTGATGCTATGACATCTGCAAATGCACATTCCATGAGCTGTTTAACCCCCCTTGATCTCCAAAGACCGTTTACAGAGTAGCTGCAGGTGTGGGCCAGCTCTTCTGCTGCTGGCAGCAGCCCAGTGGCCTGTGGTCCTCAACACCTATTTGCCTACAAGTTGTTCAGGGTGTTGTCTGGCCACAGAAGATAAATGTGCCTCTTCGCCTGTCTGCACATGCCACCCAAACAAGGGCTTATGTTTTGGATGCAGCGTCAGGACCCTAAGAGACCTGAAAAAGAAGCTGGGTACTGTTGCCCTAACCTACTTAAAGCTCCTCCGATCAGTCTCAGGCAGGTGCTCTCTCCTCTTTCATTGCCCCTTTCCTCCTGACAACCTGCCTGGTACTTCCTTCAAAAACAGTTTCCTTGTATGAAAGCTAGTAATGAAATGTCTCAGTATTTTCAGATAAAACAATAATAGTTCTCTTTAAAACATAATGGTGTATGCAGAATACACAGTTGGGCCATGCCTTGGCACTGCCTCTCCTTGGTGAACCTGCTCAACACCTCCATAGCATCTCTGCTGGTGATGAATGAGGACACCTCTGCCATGCACCAAAAGGTGCCTGCTGCACCACCGAGCCTCCATGGGAGCTCTCCTTCAGTGACTGCAGTGAGTAACATGGCAGACACTGCATCACGGTCACGTTCATTTTCCTGTAGATTTAATTAAAAGAGGAAAGATTTACATTAAAAGCATTATAAGAAAACTTTCCACGCTTCTGAATTTTGATTCCTTTCAAAGAAAAGACTACAGGAATTTGTACCTGCAAGCGTGCACATACACCTAAAAGAAACAAACAGCAGCCTTGTTTGTTTACCATGTCCCAAGTCCACTGGGAACTGGAAAGTGTCCCACTGAAAATACCAAAAAAGAAGAAATCTTGTGTAACAGGTGAAGCAATGGAAGTGCAATCTAGTGACTAAGGCAGGTGCAGGACTGCCAGGAGGTCTTTCTGGTAATGGTTTTATTCCTGGCTTTACCACAGCCTTCCTGTGTGCCTGGCCAGGCATTGCAGGGCTGGACAGAGTAAGCACGTCTGGGCACACACTGGGAGCAAAGCTGCGGGACTGCAGCCAGAGCCCTGGGATCAGGACTTGGCTCTTGGAGCAGCTCTGAGCTGCTCTCACAATCCAAGCCAGGAAGTGTGAGGCCATCACATAGTCTGGTCTGGGGCAGAGATCTGCAGAAGGGCCACCATTGGAATGTTGTCTCGTGATGAAGGGGACATGGGCATCAAGTGAGCCACGGCATCACTGCCTCCAGGCAGGCTGACTGGGGTTTGTGCAGCTGGGACAAAGCAGGATTTTGAGTTATGACTTTCTGAGCCCAAATCTGGGGCAGCAGATCAGCGTGTGGCCTCCTCCCCTGCATTTGTATTTCCTCCTCATGTGGTCACAGTGGAGATTACTGGAGCTGGGAGACCAAGTGCCCTCATTGAAGCACACCTTAGGGGAAGGAAGGAAATGGGACTGAAATGCAGAGGGTCATTTGTGGTCTAATCAAAGGGGCTTCACCTTCTGGTCTGATCACCCTCTGGCTGAATTTCCTCCCCATGGGAAGGATAAGTGAGGTGGATGAGGGAGGGACATGGATTCAGAGGCAGTGGCCACTATTTATACCCATTACACATTAAAGGTGACCACTCTGGGCTGTCAATGTCCTCCTCACTGGCCGCATTACCAGGCTCAGATAACAAACAGCCCTGGCTGCACTGCAGATCTGTCGTGGGGATTATCTGCTCGTTTGAAGTGATATTTAGCTGGTCTCAATCAGAAATCTGCCTGCATCAGGTTTGCATTAGCTTGTGCAGAGGTAGTAGTTTCACACGCTGACATGGTAGCAATTAAGTGAGTAGCTACTGGTTCTTACCCCAGGGTACAACTTTGTTTTGTTCCTTTCAGATTAGTGAGGCTGCGTGAGTTTCCACATAGTTTTCTTTCCTGTAGACCCTGGCTATTTCATGTTGAACCCTCTGGGACCATTTATTAGACCACACAAACAGTAATTATTTCCCAAAGAGGCCGACAGTGTTCCAGACCTCTTACATGGCCAGTTATAAAAAATATGAATCTGAGCAAGGGGAGGGATTTCACTAAAGCCAAAGAAGCCAAAGAAACTACACAAATGCAGGGAACTAAATGATTTTGAATGGCAGGAACAGAAATAAATACCTCTTCCAAAATGCATCATTATGCCTTTCTTGACATGAGAGGTGAGAGTGAAGGAGAGAACCTCCTGGGTCCCCCTTCATTTCCTCCCTCGGTTTCTTGCCTTGGACAAAGCCACAAACCTCATCTCTTCTTCATGTTAAACCTTCCTGAGGGACCCAATTACAGCCTGGTTGCTGCTCACATCAGCCCACTGGGAGAACCCATGTTTATTTTATGACTGAAGCTGAAGGCCTGACATGCAGGAAGGGGTTGGATGTGTCCCACCCTTGGAAATAGCACTTACTGTGAAAGGAAGAAGTTCACCTGAAAAAAAAAGTGAGATGCATAAAAGTTACAGCAAATCAAGGCAAACACACACACAAGCAGCTATCTGAGCTGAAACTCAGCCTCTTACTGCTGCCAGAGCAAATGCTTCCACAAGACAAGCTGCTTTCAGATGAACTTTCAGTATGTGACAGTTCTTCATCTTAAGGAACACATGCCTCTGTGTGGCAACTGAACAACCCTATGTCTTGTGGATGCCATATGAAATGACTGCTGTTCATTACTTTCTAGACTTCCCTCCTACAATATTCTGAGGCAGTCATGCAGGGGAAGTATCTTATTCCAAGCCCATTGTGTTTCTCTTGGCATTTGCATGAGTCAGGACGGAATTATTTTCATGTGACTTGAGGGACAAAATTCACATCTATTTACTTCAAAAACGTAAAATTCTGTGGCCAAAATTTCTTCAATCTTCTAAATCATAAGAACATAGGAAGAAGAAAAATTAATAAAATAGCAATTTGCTGCCTGGCCAAAGGCAATAGATGATCATGTTACCCCAATGTTATCTTGTTACCATCCACTAACTTAATGTCATTAAATCATTTCACAGCAGGCTGACATTTATCAATCGCAAATATATAGAGAGTCACTTATTCCAAGTGACCTAAGCTACCATTGCTACTGGATGACTTGAGCAACTCCTCTATGCTGAATGTCCTGAAAGCTCTCTGAAGAGCTGCCATTGCTCATGCACAGGACTGGCCCCAGCAAAGCTTCCAGATGGGAACCCACCAACGCGGGATGCTGGGCATTGCCACAAGCCCAGCTAAGCAGAGGGAGTGGACAGGCACAGGAAAGCCAGTATGAGTGTTCTCAGCTCTCATGTCTACACTTTGGAGGGCTACAACATACAAATGCAGCTAACACATGAAGCAAGGAGGCTGGTGTTTCTAACAAGCACAGCTCGGATCTTTGGAGCAATTGCCACAGCAGCTGTTAAGTCTATAGGTCTTTTGAAAGGCAAACATTGTAGTTGTGTGTTTGTATGATGGCAAATCCAGCTGTAAGTCACCAGCTGAGGATTTTCCTGAGAGAGTGAATGGCCTGCTGTAGAGACCTGACTCCTGTCACGTTTTTTAGCTTGGGAAGTAACCCCCCTGCCGCTTGTGCCTCCCAATGCAGCTGGCAAGTGAGAAGCAGTTCAGTGCCACGCAGCTTTCCTTTGCTGGTACATATTCTTGACAGGCAGTCTTTGGCACCACTTGGCAGAGGTGTCTGTGTGAAGGCTGGATTTCTACAGACCCAATTCTGTCTCTATCAGCATCTGGAGGGTTGAGCTCTAGGTCGGGAAGGTCTCAGATCCAACATCTACAAACTATGCCTGGCTAGGAGTCAGTCCTCGGGCTTCTTAGCTGAGAAAGTGTATTGTAGCTGGCCTGCATCAAACTCGTCCTCTACCAGCAGCAGTGGTGGTATGAACGAGGCCTCTGGGAGACCAGCCACAGTCCTTGGTAGACTTGTCCTGGTTCTTCATAGCAGGGGTTACCTGTTAGTACTTCCTGCACACTCTTACACCTAGGCTCTGTGCTGGGGAGCACTCCTCTTCCAGCACTCTGGAATCCTGAGGACTGTTTGTCTGTCTCTGTAATTAATAGGACTATCTCTGACATTAGCAGGAAAATGGCTATTTTTATATTCTTGTAGCACTTAAACTAGGAAAGCACTGTTGTATCAAGGAACACAGTGTGTGTGGATGTGCCAAGAGATTTCATGGATAACATAACAGTTATGGATTTAATGCCCTCCTCCTCAGTTTCACTAACAGAGTGAAAAGAAACATAGGGCATTTTCTGTGTTAGTGGCCTCAAATGCAAACAGACTCCTTGTCTTCCTCTTGGTTTAAGTTTAGATGCTGTGTTTCTTTAGAGACACAAGTGACAAAGACTCCAATGAGCACAATTTCAATGGCTTTCTAAACTTATCCCATGCCAGAGCAGGCCTGTTGTATTTTGCAGGGCTTACAGAGTATTAAGACAAAATCAACTGATAGTTCAAAGGAGGCTGGGAACAGAAATTCTTGTTCCATATGTTATACTATTCCTGACAGCAGCTACCACTTACATTTCTTGCTGTTTACTTTTCAAGAGGTCAACAACCAGTGTCTGCAGGAAGGATGTCCCTGGGAGTTATAATATTCAGACTGTATGGTTCCTTCCAGCAGCTTCTGTCTTTTACTGGTCCAAGGTAATAGCTGTCTTTCTATATTTTCTTTTCTTCACTGCATCTTAAATTATGCATATATACATATATGTTTCCCATCAGCCAAAGCCCCTCCTCCCTACTACTTATGAGAAAGTGTAACAATGATGATATCGACTTCCAGTTTTGATCCACAAGATTGATATTCCTCCAAAGTAAATACTGGCCTTGGTGGTGCCACAGTCAATATTTACTTTGAGTAAAATAAATCTTGCTGACAACCAAAACCTGAAGTCAATATTGGCTTGCTGTAATCCAGCTGGTATAAAGTAATCAGTTTCCTTTATAATACCTGAATGCTTTATGCAAATATTTTCAAGTTAAAGGCAGACTCTACATTCCTGTAGTTTTAAATGCAGTACTGATCCCCCCATTTTCAGTCATCACAAACCTGAGAACTCTCCAAGAGAGCATATGAAAGCTCTCCTATCTCAGAAACAATCTGCAAGTGACTGATTAACTATCTCATCTGTGTACTTACTCTGAGGCCCACTACTTCAGTGTCTAAGAGTCTTCCAAATCCTTAAGAGAGGAAAAGTTTAAAAAAACAGAAAGGGAGTACCTTTTACGAGACCAGGCAATGTAACTGAGAAAGTGGATAAACTGGGTACACAAACCTTAGATCTAAAGATGTGGACTCTTCCAAAAAAACCTACATCTTGTTTATTTAGACCAACATGTCTACAGCAATATCATTGCTGCTACTGCTTCTAAGGATTGAAATTATGTCTTCTTCCTAATTCACTGGGAAACCCTTTAGTACGCAAAATAGGCACTTTTTAAATGGATTTCCTTAGGCAACTGAGTTTCAGCAACCATCTCATTTATCCGCTTTGCTATTTATGTATTTATTGATCAGGCACTCCAAACTCAATAATGTTGAAGCCTGTTGGCTACCACCCACCATCTTTGATGAATAGCAGATTCAAACTAATGGAGATCCTACAGGTTTTATGCAAACCTGGTGAAGAAAAGGGATATAGATTGGTCATCCTCTGTTGGCCATGCCAGAGGATTTGATCTGGGTAGTCAGCATGCCTGAGCCCTCTGCCCACTGCAGGATCATCTGCTTCCTGACCATGTGCCAGCCCCAGGGTGCAGGCAGCAGCACCATGGAGCAAACTGGCAGGTACAGATTATCGGCCGGAATCAGGATGTAGAGCATTACTCCGTAGAAAACAAGGTTTGATTAATTCTGCCAACCATGGAAAAGCACCATTTTAAAATTTTTTGTGTGTAACCAAGTATACTGTGCTAGTACACACACAAAAAGAAAGTTGAAATGAGGTCGTTCATTTAATTTGTCATTCCAGAAGGGGTGGGCATCTTCACAGAACATTTTGCAATTTCTGTGACCAATGCACCCAAAAGCCTCTCTTTTAGCCAGAGCTCTGTTCCATTGAAGTGACTGTTGTTGGCTACTGTGGCCATGGAGTCTGAGTGAAGCTCCCTCAGGCTCATATAGGCTTTGCATATCAGGACACAAATCATGAGCCACTTTCCATATTCAGTGAGAAAACAGGAAAAAGAACAGAGAACTTTCTAATGACTCACTGACGGGCTGGGTTTTTTGTTCTAGCTGGAGCTTTTAATTTCTAAGTATAAATAATGAGTTGCAAGAACTAAAAAATAATTAACTAGATTTAGTTCTGAAGAAGCCTTGTAATTGTTACAGTGCACAGAGCTGCTTTGCTAGATTATTTTTCCTGTGGTTCAGGTTACTTGTGCAAAGATGTTGGTGGTCCTCACATATTCTTAAAAGATATCTGAACAGAGCACTCACCACACCCTGCAGTGCCATTCTGCCTGATTAGCAATCTCTCTGGGAGGTCAGTGGCTGGAGCAGTTTGTGAATTGCATTATAAAAGAAATAAATAATAAGAAATTATAATGTTTACAGTCAGTGGAAGACCACAGGTGAAAAAAGCAGCAGACTCTATCAACCGTTAGTGCCACAGTAAAGCCTGGTGTTCCCCTCAGTAATACTGTAGCCATTCCCAAGGAAAGGGATGCTTTCCACCAGGAGAAGGAAGATCTCAGGACATTCCTCAGGACTGTTTGCAAAGATATAAACCTGGGGCCAAGTCAGGGATTATTTAATGAAAATAATGAAGTGAGTGATGCACATGTGAATGCCTTCCATGTTTCTACACGGCACCTTCCTCACTGGCCACCAGTTTCCTCAGTAATGCAGGCCATGATGCAGGGTGGATTCTGCAGGTCTTTCCCTCTCTAAGCTTCTCCACATTCACTGTGGGCAAGCCTGCCTTCAAAGACTCTGCTTTCCGACCCACTGGAGCACCAGAAGTGCCTGCTCACCTGCAGAGGGCTGTGTCACCAGCCACTTGGTCACCTCTCCTTAAATGGTAGCTCCTTATCTCATTGAAAGCTAGACTGCATGTATTTTCCCAATTTACCTACCAAAGCAGTTTGAGCTACTGCATGGATGTGAAGTGTTTGTGAATGGCAAAAGCAGTTACGAGCAGAAAGCAGGATGTGCATGATGGTGTGAGGATGCCACCTCTGAAGCCTAGCACAGTAACTGTAAAACACTTCTTTCCCCAGCAGGAAAAATTGCCCTGCATTTGTCTGGGCCAGCCATTCAGTCTGTACCTTCAATAATGCAAAATATTGTCCTGTACCCAGAGCTGAAGAGGCTGTCATGAGACAGGTCACTCAGAAAGGGAGCCAAGTCTGTTAAAAAAACAGAGTTGGGGGATAATAAAAATGACAACATTCAAGTATTAATGTGACACTCAAAGAGATGCCCTTTAAAGCTGAGCTGACTCACAGGGAAGCATTTCACTGTTTCCGAAACATAGGACTCGTTTTCCCCACAGAAAGGACAGGAAAGCCCCAAACCAAACAGACTTGAGATATTTCAATTCTCTGTAACCCAAGTGAAAGCAAAATAAAAGCATAGAAATGTCGGAATTTCCCAGAGGACGGAAATTTTTGCCTAGCTACAATCCCACAAAGTCAAGGCAGACTGAAAGCTATTTCTTTGGGCCTTTCCTTTAGCTGTACCAGAGTTGTACAGGGTAAGCACTGGCCGTACTTGCGCTAAGCCTGACTATGGTTATTAGCGGCACACTTCTGCTTTCACAAGCTTGTGCCAGGTGAAAGAGAAGCAAACACAGATTTAGACCGTGTTGTGTTTCTGGGTGAGTGCTTGGTAGCCCCCCTTCCATGCAAGAGGTTAGGGCCTGCCTCCTCCTGAACCAGCTGCGCCTTTGCTGAGGCTGACCACGATAGCACAGGCATTAGGGACTGCAGCGCATGGCTGAAATGAGAAGCGCCTCAGCTTCGATGCTCCCTGCAGGGGTCCCTGACTGCCCGAGCCCCTCCCCTGCCTGCTGCATCTGTAGCACCGGCCCTTGCTTACACACTCAGCCCCCGCTATTTTCCTCAGCACTCGAAACTGGAGAACGTGGAGAGCCACTCTAGACCAGCAGGACAAGCACTATTAATGCCAGCGGAGCACGGCCCCAGGGCTTACTGACTGGGTGAAAAGGACGGGTTTCGGCCAAGGCTGCTGACATGGCAGCAAGGGGTCGGTGGGACCCTGGCAACTCCTACAGCTCCAGCTCGATGCCTGTGTAGGCTACATGCTGCCTACATGCCCCCTGAGGGGGGTCTAGTGTGCTCAGCAGTTGAAAAGCACCTGGGCTATGGGCAGGAGGATTTAATTGGAGATCTAAAAGTAAAAAGAAAAAGCACCTAAACCAAATCCATCGTTGAGTCTAAAACCTGATCCGTGCATCGGTACTTGGTGCTGCTGTGCGACTCGGCCTTGCTGTCTGACGCCTGCACTAATAAGCAAATGCCATGACTCAGGTAATCTTCCCTCTCTCTCTCTGGGTCTCATTTCATTTTGCAAGCCATGGCATGAGCTAGCTTAGCCTTGCCATAAAAAACTGACTCACTTCCTAAGGGCAGGCTAAAATAACCTGAGGATTTTTGTCTTAAGTGCTGCTTTTACCTTCTTAGCCACAACAGAAAGACACTGGGGATTTCTGAAGATAAAAAGGAAAAGTAAATAAAAAATCAGGTTTGTTAAACACGGATGAGATGTTCTTTCCAGCCCAATTTTCTCTGCCTCTATGAGTTGCTCCTTTTCAGAAGAGAATCTGTGCCTCTCCGGTGTCTAGTGTTTGACAATCAGCACTTCTTCTCTCTTCCCTGAGTGGTAAAGCCGGGGGGAGGGAGAGGGCTGAAAGTAAAGCAAAGAATTGTTCAGATTGCCTAGATCCCTCCAGGAAGTGATCTTTCTGCTTTTACTCCAGACACACGCCTCCCAGCTAGCCAGCGGCTCCAACTAATTAGCACACGTGATGGGAATAGGAAACAAAGCCACAAACAATAGTAGCGTGGGAACGCAGTGTAAACTGCAATTACATAGACCCCCCCCTCTTCCCCCGCCCACCCCCCACTCTGCCCTTCTCCAAATAAATAAATAAAGGCATAAATAAATAAATAAGTGTATAAATCCGAAATAGCTGCCGACAGTACAGCAGATAAGCGTGGGAGGCAGCTCAAACCGTGCTGGGGAGGAGGTAAAGATCGGCGTTTGCAGGGCGAGCGAGAGCCAGCTATTATTTTCATTCCATACTTCAAGTATATCGAGGCTGCTTCGTTTCCTTTTGTTCAGCGTTGGGGCACAACAGAAAAATGTGTTTGGGGAATTTCAGCACTTGCCAGGTCATGGGGGAGGTCACTCTACTTTTGTTGGGAGAGAGGCAGAAGAAGAAAGAGGGCAATCAAATATCCTCCTTGAGACAGCTTACAAGCACATGTCTCATGCTGTCAGGGGGCTAGGCTCCAGTGTGACACTTCCAGCTTCTTGTCTTCCTGCCAAACTGAATATGTTTGGTATACGTTATATATGTGAGAAGTGGTCAGCGCTTCCCTGGCCGACCACAGCTTTAAGACACAGTATAACGGAGCTATTGTGTGGGATTAAACACATTTGCCGTGGTTTAAGCATTAAGAGCGTGTGACTGTTTGCACTTGCTTTAGAGCACCGTCATTAATAGTGGCTGTGGAGGTGCTCATAGAGAGCTCATCATCCTGGCATCTCAGTGCTTGCACAGTTATGTATCGAGAGCTGTGTCCCAGAGGTTTGGTTTGCTGACAAGTAAACAAGGGATTTTTATCACAGCTAGAGCAGTATGAATCAAGGGAGGCCTGGGTACGCCTGGAAAGCAACTGCTATAGCTGACCTGGCATGCTGCTTTGATAGTGTCTTTTCCCATATAACGGAGATTTTCTGGAATAAATCTTTCAGGTGGGGGCTGTTTTGGAAAAAAGCTATTTCCCTGGAATAGTTTTTCATCTTTAGAAGTGGCTGAAATGAAGGTTACTCAGAGAACAGTGGATCTATACAGGGTATGGATACAGGGTATGGATTTTGCGCTGCTATACTGGTCAGCTCTGCAGAGTCCACAGGTCTTGACTTTTCTGAAACTGACAGGAATGCTGCAGTTTTTAAGTATTGTGAGCAAGACTGAAGTAAGTCATGTCACAGGAAATACCCTCAATATCAGTGCAGGGTGTTTTCATGGCACTTCAAAATTGTCTTGAATCTCAAAATTATGACCCCTCAACTTGGAGTCAAAAATGCTCCAGTCGAATGGTAGGTGCAGTATCTAACTCTGTTCTGGCAAAATTAGAGTGGCACTTCTTTTCTGAGGTTTATTTTTATCCTGGTGTTCCATAACATAATGGAAGAGACAACTGATGATAGGATATGATTTTGATATCCTTCGATATCCAAATACTCTGACTGTCTGGAATAAGGTTTCACATTCAAACCAGTCAAGCTTAATCATTACTTAAAGTAGGCAAATCAAGCTACTTTGCCAGGATCTCCATGATGAAACCTCAGCCAAAGTCCTGATCACCTTTATGGCAACTGAAAATCCCAGGCACTTTCTCACTCTTGTCACACATGCTAAACATCCCCTCACAGTTCATCTCTCTGTGACTGGGGAGAGTCTTCTGTAGTGGCTGCTTCCCCAGGTCTAACTTTTGCTCAGGTGGCTGATTGCTGTGGGACAGCAGCTGTCTAATAAAGCATGGGGCAGAAAGGTGTGAGGTGAATACAAGTTATCATCTGAGAGAAAACAGATACTTTTCTCGGAGTCAGTGCGCACCACTTCAGATACATAGTATTCACCATTTTCATTTAACTCATCTGTGCAATGGTCATAATAGCTTGTACCTTCAAAAGTCATGGACTATTACTCTCATTTGCTTTATTCCAAACTGTACTTACCAACAGCTACAGGGCATGCTCAAGTTTCACTCTTATTTTTTCACAATGAAATTCAGTTCAAACAAATTTGTTAGGAAAAAATTATTGGTTATTTTAGCCAAAAAGCCAAGTTTTCCCCTTGAAAAAGCATACTTTTAAATAATAATTTTCATGGTGAAACAGAAGGTCTGGGAGTTGTTCTCTATCCTATGCCTCCTACCAAGAATGATTAGTAGACACACATTTTTCTCAAAGCTGCATCTTATTGGCAAAGAAAACTCAAAGTAGGTCTCAGACTGTAAACCCTTTGGAGCAGGGACTTCGATATATCACTGTATAACACAAAGCATGGTTTGAACACTGCTTTTAAAACACTGGAGTTGTAAAATTGCACAGGAAAACAGCTAGTCAGGCTGTTGCTTGATGGACTGTGAAGATTTCAACAGCATGAAACTAGAGCAAGTTTCTGTATGATTATTCCTCAGTCCAGTTATGAGAAGCACTGTAGGAACAGAACAAAACTACTTTGGCAAACTACAGAGAGCTTGGTTAAAAAAAGGCCAACAAAAGGAAAACCTGGTTTTACTCTGTGATATTTGGTGCCAACTGTACTGTAATACTGAGGAGTGATCACTGGTATAAGCAAACTACCCATTCATGGTGGAATTGTCACCATGGTGGGATGGTGTCAGTAGCTGACACAATTCTGGGGGCATTGTCCCCTCTAGATTTGGCCATGCTGACAGAGGCTGTCCTGCCAATAACGCGCTGCTGACTTTTTGTGTGATTTTACACAAGATGCTCTGTTATACATAGGGACAGGGTGTCACTTTCCCATGACTAAGATCAAAGGTGGATGCGAATCAAACCAGAATTTTCTACACTATGCCATGTCAAATTGGCCTCCTTTTGCATCTGAGACAGTCATTAATTAACATGACCTGGTGTCATTCCTCCTGTACGGTCTTCCAGTGTCTTTCAGTGTCCTTCCACAGGACAGCCTGTGCTGTGGGAATGGAAGAAGTGATATCTGTGGAAGAAGCTGATATCTGTAAGAGCCTTAGGTCAGATGGAACCTTGCATAAAGAGAGAAAAGAAGTAAAATTTATTGGAAAGAAAACCAGGTAATAAAATAGCCAATCTGCCTCTTTCCCTCTCAATCACAGGGCTGATGAAATATGAGGTAGCTTTGCCTGTCAGCAGCTTGAATGTGTGTTCACAGATTAGCCTTTTGCACAGTTACAATCCAGGCCTGGTTTTGGAGATGAGCTGAAGCCTGAGCACGTAAATGCAGAGTACGTGTTGGAGCCATCCAGAACAGGTATCTGTTTGCATTGCTGCTGTTACTGTGCTTACAGTGCTGGTCTTGCTTATTCATAGCTATACACTGCTTCCAAAAGATGACACTTGAAACCTATCCTGCAGCAGAAGCATTGCAGCTGAAGCATTCTGCTTACAGTGAAGACTTTGATGTAAAAATTATCCCTGTCCTTGGCCAGCTTGAAGAGAGGAATGTCTTGATGATCTGGCTGTCACTACAGATGCATGTGAATGTGATGTTTATGTCCTTCTGCTGCAGCAATGGCTCCAGCACAAAGCCACCCAGGACCTGCATGGCAGAAGTTGGGGCCAGTGTGCTTAGAGAGCACCCCAGCATAACTTCTGTGCTGGGTATTTGGACCTCTGGCATGTGCAGACCGGACTGTCAGTGTTCAGCTCCTGAGGAAATCTATTTACAGTCACAGTAAGGCTAACAGATCATGCAAGGAGTCTAAAACCCTCCTCTGTCACTCCCGTTCACTTCTCTAGCACTTCCATTTGATCTGTGATAACTAGTTTTGACCTGTGTCAGTGGCACCAACAATCAACACAAAGCCAAAACTCTGTAAAGAAAAACACAAGGTTTGGAGCAGCAACTTCTTGCTTGCAGAGCTGATGTTGCAGCTGGATATGTGCGAGGAGGGGAGGTCAGGGGGGAGCACTGATGTTTTTGCCTGGCTGCAATGTGAGTGCCAGAGCCACCAGTTGAATTGGGCACAGTAACCATAGCAACAACGACTTTCCGGGACTTGGGGTGACAGGTTGACGGGATTACTCTTCAAAGCACTCGCTCCCTTGGGAGAGAAGACCTAAAGGAAGGGGATGGGAGTTAATTTAGCGCGCACACACTGGAGCAAGGGTCAGCAGTGGCAGGTCTCTGCTGGAGGGAAGCCTGCAGCAGCAATAAGCAACACCCTTTCAGAGCACTTTGAGTAGCACTGAAATCACTGTCGGGGGGCATCAAACAAAGAAAAATGTGGGGTGCACACAAAAACTAGCACCCCTCCCTTCCAAAGGACAGTAGCCGCCAAGAGCTCCTGCATGTCTCAAACCTGAGTTTCTGCTTTGGTGTGAGGGCTTTACCCTGTCCTGCCACTCCTGCTTCCAGGACTGCGGTGGCCAGATGTGCCTGCAGACCCTGAATCTGGAGATGCTGTGTTGTGCCAGACAGACCTGGAAGCAATGGGGAAACTGGAGTGGGGCAGGGGGGGAGCGGCGAGCTGGGGCAAGACAAATATGCTGGTGTGTGTGATAGGAAGGAGTGTGAGATGAAATGTTTGGGTGGTGGGGTGACTGAGGCATGGGCATGGCTGCAGTAGGAGGTGGGCATGTAGAAGGCAAGAGATTCACTTGCACTGCAATGTGAAGTGGGGAGAAGGGAGGCACAGCAGCAGTGTAGGGGACAGAAGAGAAGGCTGTCATCTAAGGTTCATTGCCTCACTGGTGCAAAGCTATCAGTGGGGACTGAAATTCAGCTCTATTTAGAAGTGTCACCTTCTGCACTGTCGTTTTAATTTCCTTGGGCTTTGGTGAACTGCTCTCCCGTCTGCCCTTCTGGTGAGAGAGACGTATGTCAGTGCTGTCTCGGTGTGTTGGTAATTTTGGGCTAATAAAATTTCCCTTTGGGCCATGGTTAACAATTAGACCAACGCTGTAGATCCATGCCCAGCACCAGAAAAGCACAAGAGCAATTTAAAGCTGGTTTTGCTGTCTGCTCCTCCTAGTGCTGGATGGGAAGATTGAAACCACACACAGGCAAAGGTTTCCTATCTTCCCATGGCTGCTGATAGCCAACTGCAATTGCTCACACTGTGTAGAGGCACAGCTGCACTCTACCTGTCCGTTCCTGTAAATCATTTGCAGAAGTCGATGTCTACACAAGCTCAGAAAGCTTCCTTGGAGGCTGCCTGGCCCCAGTGGTTCACAGAGCTAAAGATGGGGGCAGCTCCAGGATCTAGCTGCTGGGAACCTGGGTGGCCACACCTCTACTCACAAGCAATCAATGCTTAATCCTGAGGAACTTCTTCTACCATGTTTTTTTTCTCCATAGTAGGAGAAGACGTACATGTGCCTGCATGGGAGAACTCAGATGTGTAGTCTGCAGGCCAAAAAGACATAAATGTCACTGTGCCTTTCACTGACCTGTAAAAGCAAGTGGTGCAGGCAGACAAGTTCCACAACAAAAATATAAAGGCTGGAAAGGTGGATGTAATAGAAATGCTGACACAAGCTTAATTAAAGCACTGCAGAAAGGATAGCTTTATGAAAAATGTAATGTGGGAATAGAACATTTCTATCACCTTCTGTTAGCTGCTTAGAGGTGGCTGCAGGACTGTTTCTATGTTCTTAACTGAATGTCTTTTACTACTTTTAGCTTGGTCCCTGCTTCCATTTCCCTCCTGCTTGAGATGCTTTGCAAAAATATTGGCAACTTCCTGAAATCTGGGGCCACTCTGTGCTGGTAACTTTTACCTAAACCAATGGGAGGCTGAACTTAATTATTCCAGGGCCTTAGAATGAGAAAATCTGGGTTCATCACCTCTTTGCTCTCACACTGTGCACATCTGGGTTATCCTCCAGTCCCTCCGATTGTGAAATGTGGAAGAATCAACTTAGAAGGGAGCCTTAGTTGAAAGGCTCCATGTAAATGAAAGTTTAATTATTATGAAACCACCTCAAAGAGTACACCGTCATTTCACCTGTCCTATTTTGCCAGTACCTCAGCTTTAGAAAGCTGGCAGAATGAAGAGGACTTGTTGGGGAATACTGCATTCAGGCTGAGGGCCCTGCTTAGAGCAAGGCAGCATGTACACACAGTGAGCGTGCCAGCCAGACCTCCACATGTCCTGAATCCAGTGCTGACTTTTCCTATCGTCCCTCCCTCCTTTCCAGCAATGGCCATATGCTTTCAGCTTCTTAAAAACTATTCCTGCTTCTGCCCACTTTCACAATACATGGTGGGGGAGTAGACGAGGAAAGGATGTGGCTGGCAGATTTGCAGTTTAGAAGGGCCCAGGGAAGAGGGATGCCTTGATTTCCTTTGTGTTGCCAACAAACTCAAAACCCCCAAGTTTAAGCCTCCTCAACTTTCAGGCTTTAGCTACCATTTTCATTTTTTCTTTTTTTTTTTTGGAAGGAGGGCAAGCTACTCTTGCCCAGGCTTTCCCTTCTTCTTTTAGCCTGGAAAAGAGGATCAGGGGTGACCTTATCACTCTAAAACTACCTAAAAGGAGATTGTAGCCAGGTGAGGGTCAGCCTCTCCTCCCAGGCAACCAGTGACAGGACATCAGGACATAGTCTTAAGCTGTGCCAGGCGAAGTTCAGGTTGGACGTTAGGAGGTATTTCTTCACAGCAAAGGTGATACCCGGAATGGGCTGCCCAGGGAGGTGGTGGAGTCCTCATACTGGAGGTGTTTAAGGAAGGAGTGGATGTGGCACTTAGTGTGGCACTAGCCATGGTCTAGTTGACAAGCCATCTCTTCTAATCTGATTTATACTGTGATTCTCCTCACTCAGCTCTCCCAGGCCCTTGTTGCCTTAGGGAAGCCCTTTGAAGCATCATCAGCCTCTGCAGGGTGCAATTACTCTGCTGGGCTCGGGCTGCCAGGGACCCCAGCAGGAGGGGATGGCAGAAGGGCTGGCGGGAGCCCCGAGGGTGCTGCTCTGCCCTGTCCATCTGCACAGCACCCACATCACCCACACCAGCTCCCCAGCTGGGGATGTGCCCTGCTCCCACCCCTGCCCAACACCATCCATTCACCCATTCATTCATCCATGCATGCATGCATGCATCCATCCATCCATCCATCCATCCATCCCTCCCTCCCTCCCTCCCTCCCTTCACCCATCCATCCATCCATCCATCCATCCCTCCCTCCCTCC
>WEIT01029153.1:52884-68822 GCA_013389985.1 Dryoscopus gambensis
CGAACCCCCCGCGGTGACCGGTGTCCCGCTGCTTCCCGCAGGAACCTGAGCTCGGCCGCGGGCTCCATGTCTCCCTCCACCACCTCGCAGATCTTGGCCAGGAAGAGGCGCCGAGGGGTGAGTGCCCGCCGGCCGGCCGCGGCTCCCCGCAGCCCGGCACGGCTCCGCTGACCCCCGCTCTCTGCCCTAGATCATCGAGAAGCGCCGCCGCGACCGCATCAACAACAGCCTGTCCGAGCTGAGGAGGCTGGTGCCCAGCGCCTTTGAGAAGCAGGTAGCGCCCAGCGACCCTCCGCGCTGCCCCCCATCCCTTCCTGGCAGGGAGCGGCACCCTCGGTAACGTCTCTGCTTCTGCCTGAAACGTTTCGTGCCCTCCCTTCTCTCCTAGGGATCAGCCAAGCTGGAAAAAGCAGAGATTCTGCAGATGACTGTCGATCACCTGAAAATGTTGCATACAGCAGGAGGGAAAGGTAAAGTTTTGTGCGTGACAGAGTCAGCAGCCGCGCAGGGAGGCTGCTGTGAGAGCAGCGCATTCCCGAGCATTGGTGGTGCTTGCAGAAAGTGAATGGCAGCTCTCTTAAGTTTCATCAGGAATTAGGGACTTTCTCTACTTGACAAGATTTGTGGCATCCCTAGCACTGAAAGCATTTGTGGTGCTAGCTCTGAGGAGAGAGTTGTTCTAGAGGAGAGTGACTGCAAGTCTCTAGCAGTGTGTCAGCACTGTGAAGTAAATCAGCTTTTGGCAGCTTGGAAAACAGTTATAATTGATGTCTAATGCTTGTTTCTCTAGCTTTCTGAAAGTTCAGAATAGAACTAGGAAAAAGTACAGGATGAAAGAAGTGGTGAAAAGAATTAGCAAGAATGCTGAAAGGCACTTTTAAGAAAAAAGTACTTTGCCTGCTTAAGTGTCCTCTGATAAGTTAGGACTTGTGTTTCTAATGAATTTCAGTGTGCTGTGGTTTTACTTGCATAAGGGAGACATAGAAAGAACAAAAATACTTTCCTCCAGTGTCAGTGAGCAATTCCAGTTTAAAAATGGCAGCCTGTGACTGGTCTTGGGACTTGCAGCATCACAGCACAGATATAAAAGAAAAGCTTGTTAAACAAAAAAGGGAAAAAAAAAAGGAGCTTGGCAGCTAGTCTATGGCTGGGAATACTAACCACATCCAAGTGAAATATGCTTATAGGGGAGGGTGGAGTGGGGAGGCTACTTGTAGACAAAGACTAGAAAACAACATCTTAAGACTTCATTCTCTGTTCTTTTCTCTTAGGTTATTTTGATGCTCATGCTTTGGCTATGGACTATCGGAGTCTAGGGTTTCGAGAGTGCCTGGCTGAAGTTGCTCGGTACCTGAGTATCATAGAGGGTCTGGACGCCTCTGATCCTCTGCGAGTTCGACTCGTGTCTCATCTCAACAACTACGCCTCTCAACGGGAAGCAGCGAGTAGTGCCCACACTGGCATCGGACACATTCCTTGGGGCAGTGCCTTTGGACATCACCCTCACATACCTCATCCGTTGCTGCTGGCTCAAAATGGGCATGGTAATACCAGCACTACAGCATCTTCCACAGAACCACATCACCAGACCCGAATTGCTGCCCCACATGCTGAAACTTCCTCACTCAGAGTGCCCCCAAATGGCAGCGTTGGACCAGTGCTCCCTGTGGTCACGTCCACTACCAAACTGTCTCCTCCTCTCCTGTCTTCCATGGCATCTCTGTCTGCGTTCCCCTTCTCATTTGGCTCCTTTCACCTGCTGTCCCCCAACGTGCTGAGCCCGTCCACACCAACGCAGTCAGCAACGCTCAGCAAACCGTACAGACCCTGGGGGACTGAGATTGGCGCCTTCTAAGAACTGACTCTTTAGCAAGGGTGGGAAAGCCTATAAACCTAGCTGAGCTGGGTTATGCCACCCTTAACGTTGAAGTTCTTAGTAACTGGGACAAAGGTACAGCTTCATCTTAACTAAGTTTGTCTAAAAACTGTCTCATTGGATTTTTCTTTTTGTTTTCTACATTTTTGTATTAACAGGTTGGTTTTTTTTTTTGATAGTTGCTGAAGTTGTCCAAAAATAAAATTACAATAGTGGTTTGTTAACACTTGTGTTAGATCTCTGCTGAGCATTTAAGTCACTTTTGTAAACAGTTTGTTTCAAATGTTTCATTTTTCCTGAGTACATCAGACTAGCTTTTGATGAAGAGATACCACCTATTATTGTAAGCGATGGCCTAGTTTCATTATTAATTTTTCCAAGACCATTTTTCTCAGCATTTACAATGTGTGTTTTTTTAGTATTTTGACACTGAGATGTTCTATAAAGAATTACTCTTTTTGTAAACTATATTTGAGTCTTATATTTCTGAGCAAAGCGTTGACAAATCAGATGGACCTGCTTGACCATCTTTATCTAAGAGCCCAATTTCTTTTTCTTCTGAAGCTGTTTGGTATATTTGGCAATCTTATTCTAGTCCCTAGTAGACATTTACTCACTTCTCAGAACCACTACACTATTTCTTCCACCAAAAGGAGCAGTATGAGTGGGGAGGGTGCAAAAGTCAAATTGCACGCTGTATTGGTGGTGGGTTTAGTTGCTGGGCAAGTTATGAGAATTAAAGTTGTCACCTGCAGTGATCTCCCAGCCGGAGCTGGTCACATGCATCTTCATTTCATAGGGCCGGATCCTGCTTTGAGTTACAGTGGCATAATTGTTCTGCTAGCCTGAATTCTTGGTTATCTGAGGTCAGATTCTTCTCTGTGAGCTTCAAATTTTCAGCTGAAATGACTGATGCTGGTATTTAAATAGCCAATGGAATGATAAAGTGGGAACCTGTTCAGTCCACAGCCTTGTTGCTTAACAGGTGCATTCTAACCAGGTGAATTTTCTATTTCGTTTTAGGTGCAGTTCAGTGCCACTCCTCATTTTGTAAGGGTTCTGCTGTGTTCTTGTGTGCCTGAGAGTGTGTGCATGTACATATATTTTGCTTGATTTCATGAGAATCTTAATCTGAACAGGTTTATCAAGTGAGTTCCACTGGAAGGGGTTTGCCTGCTCTTGTATCTGTGTTGTGGCTAAATAAAGGAGAAAGAACAATGTATTTTAAATGACATGCTTGTCTGATATATATGAGTGGAGAATTCTACGCCTGTGGGTGGCACAGGAGATGTTGAACAATTGCTACTTAGTCCTGTTGTGGGCATTTGTATTTACTCTTTTCTCAGATACTGTGGCATATGTAGCTACGCCAGCTGAGCACATGAAGAACCTCAGTGCCTTGGAATAACAGTCAGGGGAAGGAAAATGTAGGATTTCTTTTGCACATCACTTTTATGTGCCTGGCAGTGAGTGGGCAGGGTTTCTGGTAAAGAAGAGGTTAAAGCTGCACTGCACTTGGATATTCTTAGTTGTTTGTATTAAAAAGTGATCATCTTTACAAATAAGAAGTCCTTTTCTGTCTGACTCATGAAATTGTTATCTGTCCTATAGGTCTGGAATTAAGTTTTGTACGTTACAGTGAGGTTCAGATCACATTCAGTCCATTAGTGCAGAATCTACTCCAGGTCTCCGACTGATCCAGTATTTGTTACTGAGTGGCACCAGCAGTGTCTAACACCTTTGCTTGAAGTAAAAACCTGACAGGGTTACAGGTAGATAGGTTTTCTCCTGATGCAGTTCTTCCTATCTGCAAATCTCTGCCGGCAGAACTTCTGGAAGTACTTCACCTCTTTCCTGCACGTTTGAATTTATAGTACACTTGTTTTGGTAAATGGCACATCCTTGTCTGGATTTAGCCCTGCCAGAATAGCAGAAAGAACTCGGCCCTGTGGGAGACGAGAGCTTTGTTTAAAGAGGGGCTCTCAGGCCAATTAAGGAGTGGCATTGATGAGAGACTTTCTCGGAAGAAGGATTGCTGTGAGGCTGGAAAGAGCAGGAGTGCATTCAAGTGCGTAACCTTGTTTTACCTTCCTTCTGAGGCTGTAGGAGACCACTGCTAGAAATGAAATGCAAAACACTGTGGGAGCTAGAAATACATAGGTGTTATTAAGGAGAGATTATAGAGCATAGTATTTCATGTAGAAACCTGAAATAAGAGGCTGTAAAATTCCAAATCCAGTTTCCTTTCACAGTGTGTATTGTCTCCTGTTTAATTACGCTCTGCCCTGTCCCTAACAGGTTTTTATAGCAAATTAACAACTCCTACCTAGAAGATTGCTATAGTGCATGCAACTATTCTTTAGATCTTTTAATAAATGGCAATGCTTCTCAGCCTTTTAATGGTTATTTCATTGACATTCAAATGACTTTGCCTTCCTCTAAATAGCTGGCTCTTTTGTGTAGAAAGACCCCTATAATTATTTTTGTCCCACTGTCCTACCCTTGAATGGACTTCAGAAGCAGAGTGCAATAAAAGTTTCACTGCTGGTGTTTGTCTCTATATCCACCGTCTTCTCTTTCTATTACCAATGACAAAGATATTAATGAAAAGTTCTAATTTTATTCAACTTTTGCAGTAATTCTATATTAATTTTTAGGGATTCAAAAATCTACTGATTGTTATCGTAGAAAGAGATGAATGAATTATAGGAACTCACAAAACCTAGTAATTCAAATGGGAAAGGCATGACCCAGAAGCTAAAACACCAGGGTTTTAAGTCCAGGGCTGCTGCTAACTTTGTAGATCTGTCTTGGCAATCACTTAATGTGCATCTGTTTTGCCAGCAGTGAAACAGGTATGGCAGTGCTTGGTCTCCTTTCCACAAGAGACAGTGGTAGGTGGAAATTTTCTATATGAGTGATAAATGCTGGTATTTCTCAAAAACTACAGTTCTGAGACCTTCTGCTATTTTTCTTTCCTATGGGATGCTAGGTTTCTAATGACGAACTGAGAAAGGCAAAATAAGCTTGCTTCTCTAGGCAATGGATATCTCTGGAGCCCAAAATATTTACTTGTTTACCCTGTTGCAAAAGAGCAATTCAGGAGCACAAGCTTAACCAGAGGGATGCTGGAAAAGAAAGGAAATGCATATGTGTCTTGATCCCATGACCCCCCAACCACCTTCAATTGCTTTGGATGAAATGTGTCCATCTGGAAATCCTCAGGCTAAAGCTTTGGGTAGGATGTAAGATGATGTGGTACTTCATATAAGCTAATATTATCTTCCTTTATTAAGGAAGCTGGATTTGAGTGCAGAATAAATTTAAAACGCTGGTAAATGCTGCACAAAACCAGATACAAACCTCTGGAAATCCATTCTGTGCTTTGGCATAAAGGAATAGCTGATGGAAGTGACATTTTTTAGCTTTTGGAAAGAAGCTGTCAGTAGTTCTTAAAACACTTTCTGTTCAGGACTCCTGTCTTAACACTAGTAGCATGACAGAGTTCATTAGGATCATGCTGAAAACCCCATGAATCCTGCCTATTGCTCTCTTCACTCACACATCAGCATGTGAGTCCCCAGGTGACAGGAGCCTTCCTAGACTATTGCATAGTGGTGGGAAGTCTGCCAGGTTTTTTTTTCTCCAAGCAAAAAATAAGCCCAAGTGAACACAGATAAACTGAAATCCTTCTTCCTGTTTTATACTGTGTGCATACTCACAAATGTTTATTGCCAGAAACTCCCAGTTTGGATTGCAACACACTCTACATGGAGCTGGAATTCTCTAGTGAATAATGTAGAGGCTTTGTGCTGGAAGGCAACAAAAATTATGTACAAAGCCCTTTTCTGAGGCCTTACATGAAAGGATGCAGAGATGGATTGTGGTATTTGTGACTCAATTCACTAAGGCACGAATATGTTCATGTGTTAACCAGCCTACCTGACCTTGTAGGGTCTGTGTGTGCTTTGCTTGTAACTGAATGACTCTATCTCCACTTGCCCAGCTTATAAATAAAAATTAGAACAGTCCCTTTCTTCTAGATCCAGAAGATGTGGGCATTGACTCATGCTTGCAATATAGTAGCGTGTCTGCAGTCATAAAAGTCAAAATGCCAATGCCTAGTAAGATACAGACATTTGAAGGTGTCTTTTGGGAGTCTGAAGTGTTCATTTGGTGAAGGCTTTTATTAAAGAAGTGCTTGGCTATTACATGTTGTTCTCTCTTATTCCATCTAGTCTCATGAAATTTTTTGTTTAGCAAATCTACTGATTATTCATGCAGCTTGAAGGAGTGGACCAAACTGCCTTGCTCTGACCTCTGCTGTGTGCCGTCTGCCCAAGCCTTCCCAGCAAAGTTCATAGACAGAGGTTCTCTTCCAGCTGTTTTTTTGGTTTTTTTTGTTTTTTTTTTGCTTAATAAATCATGTAACGTGGCTGTATAATGCAGGAAGGGCTTATCTAAGTGCTCAGGACAGCTAAGCAGGGGGGGCATTCTGCCCTGCTTATTGACCCCCTAACCACATTACATTGTTTGGACATTTTTGGAGTCGTTTACCAGGCTGCTCATTTCAGGTGAAGCTTCCTGGCAAGGAAGGGGGGAATAGCTGGAACCACTTCTGCACACCTCCTGCTCATTGGGGCAGCCTCAGCATGGGGAGGACTTTGCAGATCACTCTTTTCTCTCTGCACTGAAGAGACTTCTTGGAGCTTTCCAGGTGGCTTCTGCAAGGTAAGCTGTAAAGTCTAGGCACAAACATTAGTAACAGGTTAAACAGGTACGTGCATTTCTCTTGTTTTGCTCTGCTTTCACAGAAGAAAGGATGTTGGGAGTAGGGAAGTTGGTGAAGCAGCTCTGTGAGCGAATGGCAGGAGAAGGAAGGAAGGCTGATCTGTAGGATCAGTGGAAAATTGAGGCTGTGAACAGATGAATGAAGAGATGCATTGTTTGCGTTGCCTGCGGCAAAGACACGGAAATACCTGACATCAGATGAAAAAATAAGCTGCATGCTAGTATGTAGAGGATTTAGAGAGAGGAAGGTAGTATTCAGTATTCATAATTTTTCTCAGTATGAGCAGCTTACAAAGAGTGAGGCACATTATTTAAAACCAATAAGGTGCTGAAACCATGCATGTGAATGTCTTCATCAATTTTGATGGGTCATCCCACTGGCTAAGAAGAAACCAGGGCTAGATGGACTATCAGTGACTCTAAGAGTGCATAATAGCATGGTTTACTGACTGAATTTGTACAGTCTGGTCAAGTAAGTATAAGGAGGAAGGAATCAAAGCATCAGAGAGGGCTTGACCCAAGTTGACAGAGAATTTGAAACATCAGAATAACAGGTAAGAGCACCTGATAACTGGCAGCCTCTTCCACAAACCCCTCATCAGGGGCAGCCTTCATCAGGGGCTACCCCCTAGCTACTAGTGGAGCTGCTTAGCTCCTGGGTTTTGGTATGGTGTTTCTCAGCATGGAGTAGCCACCTATGTAGGTGTGAGGTCTCCTCCACCATTACATGAGTAGGGCAGGTGCATGTTCTGACCAGTAGTGGAAAATGAGTGAAGGTGAATACGGAGCCTCCTTCTGAGTCAAGGGACATCTGGTAGAGAGAACACAGAACTTCTTTCATATTGTATATCTGCTGTAGATAGTGCTGATAACAACTGGGCTATCTTCTCATTGTCATCAAGCCTGCCTTTAAAAGCAGAGGCCATTAGAGGCTGGATTTCAAAAGCAAAAGATGAAATGAGAAAAATGGTCATTTGTTGCTGTTCAGTGATGCTTATGTGAAAGTTTGTGGGACTGGATAGTGATTAAAAATGTAGCAAAGGGAACTGAAGTGTGTGCTGTAGGAACTGTTTTACATGCTGCACAGCAGGTATATCTGGTTTTTGCTTCATCAGGAAAACATCAATGTGATTTAACAATGTTCCCTGTATAATGTAGATGCCTAACTGTCTGTAGATTGCCCCTTTGAATTTCTCTGGGATTCATTGCGTCTTCTGTTAGGCGGAAATTATCAACAACAAGAGGAAATCCTGTACTAGTACTGAATAGTCCTTATTTTAAAGGTACTTCCCTTCTTGTGGGAATTGTATATAATCAGAACAGCACTCCATAAAACAGATGAATTATTTTAGAAGGAGACAGGTCAGCCTTTTATTTAAAAGGTCTGACGTTATTGTACATGAGAAAATCAATTGTTAGAGTGGATGACATTCTTCCACTAGCTGCCTGTGCTTCCCAAAGGTGGGGCAAAGTTTAAGGCATTGGTAACAGGAAGCCTGGGCTCCTTAGAGACTTTCATGTTTTCTGGAGCACGCAGTGACAGAATGACTCCTTTTCTTCCCTAAAATAGCACCAGGAATAAGAATAATTAAACTTTACCCTGTTAAGAATTGGAATAGGTAAAGATGAGAATGGTGCACATACCTGTGGGCCAACACCAAACATCCACTAGGCTGGTGTGGGCAGGGGAAGGTGCATTAGTCAGCGTTGTGCTGTAAACGCTGTGCAAGCAGAAAGAAAAGCTCTTTTGAAGACAAACCTTTCCAACAGGTTTCCAAAATCTGGCTCTCTGTACTTCAGTTCAGATTACAGCACAGACATTTCCCACCACATGAACCAGTATGGGCTGAGCAAGGGGCAGGTGCAGTTCCCACATGAAGCCAGGGGCTGAACTACCACGTGGCTTCAAATACATCCTGAGATTTGGGGCACCAAATCAACCAAGCACACTGAGAGGTGTGATTGCAGATGTAAAGCTAAATGGTCGTCATTCCCTCACCTGTTAAATCCATGTTTCAAAGGAGGCAGTTGAAATCCCACGTACTCTCCTCAACCAGCCATGAAGCTGATAGAGCCCTGAATGAGTAAAATACTCCATGAAAGAAATGAAAGCCAAATATGTTATGGGGCTCTAGAAGTCTTTGGGTTGTTGCTGGTTTAGACAAAGTTTGTCTAATTTTTCTCTCCTCCCTGGGAGGTAAGAAGGCTCCCTGCTTCTTAATGGTGCTGACAGAGGTTTGTGGGACTCTTTACACAGCCCCCACAGACCCGACCTCATCCTGCCAGGAAACAGACTGAAGGCTTATTTTCTGCCCCTGCAGCACAGCAGCATCCCAGGCTGAAAGCACAGCCTCAATGGCAGGGCTGGCTGAGAGCCACAGGGGCCCAAGACCGGGAATTCCCATGGTCTGCCCCCAGGGACAAAGCTGAAGGAGTGACACATCAGGTTTCTAGGTAGAAAAATCCCGGGGTTTTTTTTGTTGTTGTTGTTGTTGTTTTTTTTTTTTTTTTTTTTTTTTTTAACTGCATCAATATCCTCATAATGTGCTAGCCAGACAGTCGGACTTTATGCATTTTTTAAATAAAGAGGGAGCAATAATTCTTTAGCTTTCATTTTGGCTGTATACTTTTTAATGGAAAAAAAGGTTCAAAATCACCATCTTATTGCCAGGTCTTCTCCTAGGAAGTGCAGCCTTCTCTCCATACTATTTTCACTGCCTTTCATGAGGTAGATACCCAGTCTGTACCAAAGAGTTGCTGAGAAGCTGTGATTCAAGCTTTATATAATGCAATACTTTTTATACCAGAGTCTATTGGGAAACAGCCTGTTCAACTCAGCTATCTGCATTGCATTAACTTTTATAACCTAAAACTCCCATCAGAAAGGAGATTTTTATGAGATTACATTTGACACATCCCCAAAAACGTTCCCTTAACAACTATGTCTGACTGACTGAAAAAGGCTAGAGAAGACTTTGCCAGGGGGTAGTGCCACCTCAGATTTAATTTTTGGCGACAGTGTCTGCTCCTCACTCATTTGCACTGTTGCAACACTGCTGTTAATCCCGTGGGACAGGGAGAGATGATGAAGATAATTTTGTACTCCAAACTTCTATGCAGCACCTAGCCTGACTTTGCTCCAAGTTCGCAGAAGTTGCAGAATGAAGCATAGTCCGGGGGAGTGGGTGGTGCACCAGGGAAAAGTTGAGACCCCTTTTATGTTGAAGCCTGATTCGAAAGAGGAGGTTTTTATTAATAAGATCCCTATCCGTATCCCCAGGTATTTTCACTCTCAACAGTACTCCATCTATCCCCAAAGTTAGCAGATATTTGCAGTGTACTGTGGAGGTGTAGCATTATATTCCAGGTAAGAAGCTGGGACTCAGAAAGTTGAAAATCAAGTAGTTGACCTGCTTGGCAGAGGAGTTTCAAACTGGGTTGAGTTTTTTCTTCAGGACTTCTGCAGCAGTTCTGGATTCAAAGCACAGCTGCTCTTGATTTTCTGGAAGCCCCAGAGGGTCAGTAGTTCTTCACATCAGCCTGAGTTACTTCCCATGTCAGAGTTTCAGCACAGGGAACATTTAGGAAGCCTTTTTCTAGTCTCCTACAGCACTTAAGCAAATGGAAGCAAAAAAAAAAAAAAAAAAGGAGAAGCCAGTTCCCACTTTACCCCTAATTCTAAGACTATTTTCACTCCAAAGTCTCCTAACAGAGTCAGCTATTTCAGCAACAACCCAACCCCTTCACTACACCCTGAAGAAAGGAAATCCAGCCAGTGTTTGGAATGAAACAGGTTTTGTAGGCAAAATTAATACTTCCCTTAGATGTGTTTTTTTTGTGTCTGACTTCAAACCTCAACATGGTATTTCTAGCACAGTCTTTTGTGTGTAATGTACTAGGTCTTAAATAAACTATTTGAAGTCACAGCTTCACTTATGATGTCTCAAATCATCATGTGTATGGTTTATCAGTAGGCCTGAAGGTCTTGGATTTGCTACTCAGACCCCTTCAACAGGGAGGGATAAGTGGTTATCTTTATGTGGACCAGATTTAGATAACAGTGGGTTTAAGGAGAGAAAAATACCCATTTGAGGGCTCTGTGTGATCATGGGGCATGCAGAGCTGAAGCAATCTTTTGAGATGGCACGGTTGCCATTGTGGCACTTGATCGTGGTAGGGACATGGTGAGGTGCAAGCTGGGATCCCAGTGGAAAATCTGCAGTAATAAAAATGTCTAGGATGTGAAAACTGACATTTAGAGTGCAGCTTTGGGAGGAGTTAAAGGCATGAAAGGAAACTTGTTGGGACTGTGGAAAGAGGTGAGGGTTGAGAAAAGGGGCCCACGTGTGAAAGGAGAGGATAGTCTCCTCAACCCTCCTCACCTGCCAGAAACATCATGGCAGTTTCCAGCCCTGTGTGATGTATCAGTTGCTTGGAAACACGAGACGGGATCGCCATCAAATAAGGCTGAACCTTTATTCTGACTGAAGTTGCCACTGTTCATGAAATGACTGTAATTACCTGGATGAGAAGCTGACAATAAAACATTGTTCTTTTGCACAAGGTGGCCCAGATGCTGAATTTCTGCAGACACAGCTGTGCTCCTACAGTCTTCCCTGGGCACAAGCAATACCATAGATTATTTTCCCCCTAACTAATTGCTTGCTTCCCTTCTGTTGCCTCTCTGTCAGTGTCTGATACCAGGAACAGTGACAAATGTGTGGCACTAATAAAAAACTAGCTTCAGCAAGGCATTTGTGCCTACACAAGGCTCAGTTGCTTAAAGTGGCCAATCTCTAACTTGGAGTGATGGCAGGGATGTATTCAAGGAATGAACAAGGAGCCCTTATAACCTTGGGCAAGTGGTCTTCGCATGATGATGTCAGGAGAAAAAAAAAAGGCAATTAGGACTTGTTAGGACTTGTTTTGCAATCCTTTGTAAGGAGAGAAAGACTAAATCTCCTTAGAGCGGGTAGGAAAGCTCTTTTCTGGAGGACATATGAAAATAGGTCAGTTGTGTCTCTTCTTGAGGAGTGTACAGAAAACACAGATTAGTGTCTCTGGGACAATTTTGGTTTATGCTCTGGCTTTCACAAGAGGAGGAAGGCTGTGAAGCAGCAGAGTGATTGCTGTATTCAGTGGCGTGGCCCATGGGAGCGAAGGAGCGCCGTTGGGGCGGGGGTGTCGGCTGCACAATAGCGATGGGGCCGTTTGGGAAACGCTTTCATACAATTTTATGAGAGAGAGAAAATAGATGCCTATAGAAATAACTTTTACAACTCTGTTGATTCAAAAGAGAATGAGAGTGCAATGAGGGTGCTTTTGTCCCAGCAAAGAACTTTATAGTATGTATTGTGTCCTGATGTCTCTGGCTTTCTGCAGGTTGGGGTGTGTTGGGCTGACTCTCCTGAGTTTTCCTTCTTCTCCCTCTGAGGCCAGCAACTGTGTCAGGGCTCAGTTCTAACATTTATGGCATAAGGGAAAGAAGATTTCTTTCAAAAACCAAAACAAACCAAAAAAACTGTGCAGAGACTTGGTACCATGCATAATAATTAGAAGTTTCACCCTGCTGTCTTCAGGGGGATGAGATCATAGTTGCAGTCCGAGATTGTTGTTTCTTCCTGGAACTTGTGGGATAAAGTCTGACATGGTCAAAATGGACAAATAATGAATTCAGTGCCACTGAATACTGAGATATCCCTTACAGTAAATAATCTAGTGCCAGAAAATATCTTTCTGTTCTGGAGCTGTACTGGTATCTCTATGGAGCAAAAGCATTGCACTACTGCAAATGCCTATTCCAGATGACAGGTTATGGTTATGCTCTGGTGAAATAGTCACTATTCATAAATTTGAATTAAGTGTTATTAAAAAATGAGAAAATAGTGAAATGTGTCGGACACACTGAACTGTCAGAGTCCTGCAGGCTTGCAGACAAGCACACCTAAAAAATAACAGCGGTTTCAGGCTCCACTGAAAATCCTCCCTCCTGGCCCCTGAACTTCCTCCTATATTCTCGGAGATAACCCAGCCTGCACATCACATGCAAGGGATGACACAGTGTGACCCTAACAATACACATGCCTTTATGGTGTCCAGATGAGCAGGGAAGGATCAGCGTTAGCAATTTTTCTCCTAACAGATGTTTTTTTTCTGGACAAATTGTTGAAGAAGTGAGATAAAGTTCAAACCATGTACACTGCTAGTCCCTAAACCAAACCAGGTCACTTTGACGTTTAAGAGGCAGCGATGCCTTGACAAGAGAGGAAACCTGATGGCAAAGCACAGTGGTGCTGGCCAGAGGATTTGCACCTGTGATGCCTCTCATACCACTAAGATGCCAGAAAGAAACCCCAGGCTGCTGGGAGGGAATGTTTGCCATCTGCTTCCCTCTGTTGACTGAGTTATTGAAGTACAGTAAACTTGGGTGCACTAAAGGCAAACTTCACAGACAATAAAGTGGGGTGGAAAGGCATACAATAGGGGAAGATTCCTGGCATTCATGAGCTGCTGGAACTTTGCTCACAATACTGCAGTGGCTGAGGATTGGCCCACTTTGCTCTTAGTTTAAGCAGCCCCTTTTATATAAGACCATGCTCTCAAAATGAAAAGACATGCTTTTTGTGTACACACTTTCAAAGGTGCATCACCCTTCTCATGTCTAAATAATAACACCCCCAACCTAAACCTTTCTTGTTTGACAGATCAAGCTATCTTTCTTGTTTGACAGATCAAGCTGTCAGTCATTGCTGGCACTTGGCCTACAATCAGGGAGGAAAATGAAGCAGTTTTCTTGTTCTAATGCTGTTTTTAAAACAACAGCTTTGTATTAGTCACCACAGCTACCAAACGCAGGCAGCGGTTCAGGAGAGCTTTCCAAGAGTATTGCTTTCTGCCACTGAAATGTTGGTAAACTCACACCGGCTGTAAGACTCAGTTTCCAGTCCTTCATTGGGTGCTATGGAAATGTAGTGTGCATTATAGAGAGATACTTTTATTAAACCCTAACAGCTCATTTGCACCGGAGTCAAACTGCATAATATCTATCATCCTGTCCTGCTGTGCCTTGACCACAGAGTATACATTTCCCTCATCTGGGAAGGGACAAATGGCAACAGTGACTCATGGTTGACACTTACGTCATTTGACATGAATACCATTTCCACTGGAGACTTGCAAGACCCTGGCTTGCAGTTTCTTTTGTTTTCTGACTACTTCTCTGGCATCGTCCTACGTGACATTGTGTTTGAAAATGCTAAAAAGGGATGCTCAGTTGGCATAAGATTCCCACAACTGATTTTCTGCTGACAGAAACATGCTACTCAAAGGGGCTTCCGCTCTCCATAAAGCACCCCCCAAATTTGAACAGATTTATGTTTGCACTGTTTGCCTGAGATGCACTGCACAACAGCATGTCTGTGTTCAGAAACAAACTTCACCCGTGGCAAAGACACCTTCATGGGCTTGACACAATCCTCCTCCGGGTGTACAGGTAACTTTGAGGGCTCCCCTGAGCTGGTTGGAAGAACACTGTAAGCTCTGCATTATCTCCTGAGAAGTAAGCTGAAGTGACAAATCACCTGCTGGACACTTTTTCTCAGCTCATCCTGTGCTGAGATGCTGCTGCCTAGGACAGAGCTTAGAAATACTGTGGACCTCTTTAAGAGAGTAAATCACTTTAAGCTTTTTGGCAACAAGACGCGATCATCTGCCCATCTGCAAATGTATCGGCTGGTAGTTGTCAAAAATAGCCATGGGATCTCCTGAATGTGCCAAGGAATGCTGCTGCTCTTTCTTGGTGGCCTGTGATCAGAGGCACGAGCTGATGCTTTGGTTGGCTTTGCTCAGCAGATAGATGTTTTAGGACTCTGGTTTTAGCTGTCATCACCAGGCATCATTTGTTGTTGTCTTTACTTCAGGCCTGCTCTGGTACATAACAGCTATGAGTGGATTTGCTCAAAGGTCAGCCATCTTTCAACACTAGGATGAACCAGATTCTTTCCTCATTTGGCTCCTACATGGTGCTTTGTTCACTTGGAGTATCCTGCCAGAATCTTAAATAATCCTAAATTATGTGGGATCACTGCTGAGCTCTCCTACTCCTAGCAGTTTCTTGTGGTTCCCTTAAATGTTCTGGGTGATGGAACACTGGCGACATGCAGAGTTAAATCAAGTGAGCATAAACGTTCTATTATTTACATCTTTCTCCAAAATGGCTGATAAAGAAACTCCTCCTCGGGATGGGTGAAAATAGATAGACCTAATCTTTGCAATTATCTTCACAGATGCCTAACTACAACGTATACAACTTGTCCTTGACTTGATGTTTAGCATTTGACAAGAAGGAAGAATTACATAGGACGCACAGGGCTGTGGCCTGCCTTCCTGCTCTGAGGATAGGTTGGTTTGTGCCTGGAAGTTACGGTAAAGTGGGCAAACTTCTCCATGCAGGTTATTTTTTTTTGCTGCCAACATGAGCCCAATGTTGCCTGCATCCATCACATAAGAACTTTCTCTTAACACCTGCCGCTGCTTAGGTATTTGGTTGAACTGTAGAGTCTGCTACTGTTTTTATGCCTTGAACCAAGCCTTCTATTCTGATACCTTCATCAATAGCACAGCAAGGATTGATGAGCTCATGAGAGCTTTTCCTGGCAAACAGGAAGGTAGGAAGAAGGTAGCTCACCCAGAAAGTTCATCCATGTGAGAGAATGGAGAGATGCAGTTCCTGAGCTGAGAAACACATAAAGTCACAAGTATTTAACCAGATGAGTTTTTCTTTTCATATTGGTTTGGCACAGTCTGGTTTTTGGTAGCAGGGGGGCTGCAAAGATGGCTCCAGTGAGAAGCTGCTGGAAGCTTCCCACCATGCCCGGCAGAGCCAGTGGCTGATGGCTCTGAAGATGGACATGCTGCTGGCCGGAACTGGGCCAGTGAGAGAGGCTGGTAACGCCTCTGTGATGACATATTTCAGAAGAAAATAAAAACAAAGTCACAGGTTTTTTGCTTTTAGTCAGAGGAGTGGATGGGGTGACAATATGCGAGGGAAAACAACATGGTGACACCAAGGTCAGTGAAGAAGGAGAGGGAGGAGGTGCTCCAGGCACCGGAGCCAAGATGCCTCTGCAGGCCGTGGTGAAGAGACCATGGTGAAGCAGCTGTGCCCCTGCAGCCCGTGGGTCCGCAGGGAATGCAGAGATCCACCCACAGCCCGTGGGGGAGGTGCCCACGCCGGAGCAGGTGGATGCCTGGAGGAGGCTGTGATCCAGTG
>WEIT01029153.1:69178-106061 GCA_013389985.1 Dryoscopus gambensis
ACAAACCCTGACACTTTTTTTTTTTTTTTGTGGGCAGCCAAGGTCAGTATTTAATTTGTTGATACAGCTTTTTTTCTTTTTTTTTTTCTCTTTGCAGTCAGCTACAGGTACTGCTTGGATACATGTGATGAATGAAAGAGTGATTGCCACAGTTCCGGATCAACAACAATGTACTTCCCATTTTAGGCACAATTATGCTGTAGTGTCTGGATAAAAAGAGAATATTGTCTGAAGGGTCATGGTATGTGCATTTTTTATTCACCCAAGTGACTCTAAATGTTTCCTTTTTGCAATGACTCACCTTTTTAACTATGGGATTTTGAATGACTTGTTTAGTGCCTGATTCAGCATTAACTGACACTGTGGAATGAATTTGTATTAGTGAGATCACATCAGATCCTTTATTAGCCATTCAAAAATCAAATGATCAACCACACCACTTAAGTGCTATTTTGTCTTTTTTTAAAATGAAATTTACGGTTAATTTTAAACTTTGTGGTTTTTAAAGTGTGATCAAAATGCAAAAGCTTAAATTTATAACTTAAAAGATTTTACTTTGAGTATGTTTTTATTGTGGCTGTTATATCACCGTTCATTTTTCTTTAGAATAATAAAAACCGAGATATTGTTTCACCACCAAAAATTCGTGTAATATTCTCTCAGAGATGAAAACATGAATGATCAAAACCAATTAAATGCTAATGAAAACAAAAAAATTTGCAGCACTTACTAGTGGTGTCCAGTTAAAGAATTCCATATATGCCTTCAGAATGCCGCAGTCGTTTCAGCATAGCATAAAATAAAATAAAATAGAATAGACAATTTCAGTTGGAAGCAGTTATTCTCTCATCCTGATCACTCAGGGCTGACCAAAAGCTAAGGCATGTTTTTAAGGGCATTGTCCAAATGCCTCCTATACAGTGACAAGCTTGGAGCACTGACCACCTCCCTGTGAAGTCTGTTTCAGTGGCTGACCATCCTCTTGGTAAAGAAGCCTTCCAATGCCCAGTCTAAGCCTCCTCTGTAACCCATTCTCTTTTAAGAATCCATAAAAGCAGTCTTGGTTTAAGTAAATCAAGTAAATCAGATTGTGATTAATGGGAAAGAAAGGGAAAGAAACTTATCCATAAGTATTTTTGCAGATCCACATCTGGTTTTGAGAGGCAAAGTTAATTCTTCACAAAGTAGAACATTTCTTCAGTTTGACAACTACTGAATTCTATGCAATTCCTAGTGTGTGACTTAAACAGATTTCCATAGGTTACTGTTTCAAGAAGTGCACATGAATTGATGAGGTCCAAACACCAAAAATGATGTGTTACCTTGTTATTTGTTACTTTATTCCCTCTTTCATATCCCAAAGAATGACCTGCATTTGCTATGAAACACTTCTACCAGCATTTGTGTTATCTTATGTCATGATGGACAAAATATATAACATGGGGTAGGCTAAAACATATTTTAGAAACTCTCTGCCTTCTCCTTTGCGTTTTTTTCTCCACCATGGCCTCTGAGACCTCTTTTGCCAGAAAATACCAAGCAGTGTAGTAAGGGGGGAGTGTCCTTCCTGAACTACTCAATAGCACTCGAGAAGTTGGTGAATTTCCATTCTCCCATTCTCATATGATTGCTGTGCCAAATGAAACCCAGTGCCATACACAGGCTTACTCAGAGGATGAGTTCCTTGTAAGGGTACCCAGTGCAGTTGTCTGGGCATTTGGGCCATGAGAGAAGCCCACTGAACTAAGGTAGGCAGCATGTGAGTCATCTGAACTGTGAGTCAGAAGGCAAAATTAGAGAAGCTCTGATTTCTGCTTTGAGTTGCCTTGGATTTAATAACATTTATAGGAACATTATCTGTGCTTCCAGCAACTTTTCAGAGGCCTTTTAAAATCTGTTACTGGTGGTGGAGTATTTGCAGCTGCCTGAATGCAGGACATTTTCACCAGCACCATGTACCTATCTGGCTGGCTTTTGATCAGTATGTGAAAATAATTTATGATTCCATATGGAGTTGTTGATGCTTTGTAGATTGTATTACTTTAGGGGCATATCATAGCCAACACCTATCAAGAGATGTAGATAATAATTTTTCCAGTAACAAGCTGACTGGTACCCTTCCTATTGAAAGTGCCATATTTGTAGTGCCAAAGTGGATTCCTCATATTTAAATTTAATAAAATATCTGCAGTTACTGATGGGGTTACCTCTGTTGATGTGAGCAGCTACCTCATGCAATGCCATGACTACCATGAATATTCATATTTTCACCCACATACCCACTTGATTTTGTCTTCTTAAAGCCTCTTGCTTTATTTATGGCCATCTCTAGGCTTTTTCTCAGAAATAGCCATCAGGATGGTAACATTCATGAGTCTTATCTAATTCTGAGAAAACTGTGAAGTTGTTCTGACACTTCTCTAGGCATTTTAATATCTCAAATGTATAGTCTTTCCTTAAGACCAGTTGCTGAATAAAACTGCAACTCTATCTACTTGCAGCTGTATTTTCAGCCAGTCCTTGTCTGGCCAAGTGTAATGGAGATAATTTTGTATTTAATTTCTATTTGCTTTCTTTTAAGACCACTGTGAACATAGTGGTCATTTGGAGAATAATACTGTCTTCATAGTGATGCAAAGATGCAAAGTCATATTTTAAACCTTTTTCTTAGTGAGACAGTACACATTGTGCAAAAAATTTTCTGTGGTCTCAGTCAACTATATCTTCTACTACAAAGCTAGTGAAAAGAACATTGTTAACACCAAAATAATGAATAAATCACTGAGCAGAATAAGGAGAGAGATCATTTTTTCCCATGTTTCACAAACCAAGAAAGATTAAGTTTATGGTTGTAGCCATGCCAGAATTCAATACCAAAGTATTTGTGTTTGATTTCCACCGCAGGGAGAGAAAGTGCAATACCCCTTTCCGCAGAAATCAAGATGCTGCTTAGAAAACGGTGTGTTTCTCTTTTATTCATTCGGTTTTGCTTACACCCCAGACCTGCACATCATCCTAGGCTGGGGACGGGACTTTAGAGCTCCAAAATGCAGACAGAATTCTTCAGGAAGCTGGAATACTTGGCTGAGTTCTTGCTTTTGTCCTGCCTTTAAGTCTATTGGAAAATAGTCTGAAAAGGAGATATACAGGCTACATCTATGTGTTCCACTCCCCTGGGAAGAAATTATCTTCAATTTAGAAACCTCTTTCCTTTCTTTCTTTGCCTGGAGGATCCACAGAAGACTGCAGGTAAAATAGTATCTGTCTGCATAGTGGTCCCCCTGTGCTACGGTACAGGAGAAAGGAGCAGTTCCCTTTCAGTGCAGGGAATTTTTCTCCTCTTAACTAAGAAAGATCTAATTTCTCTCAGAAAGGAGAAAAACGGGGTGATGAAAAAGCAGTCCCTATATTTTATTGGTCCAAATAAAAAGAGGGGATTTTTTTTTCCAGTATTAAAACACAGAAATTATTCAAATTTTCCAAAACAGCTGTGACAGGGCTCCACGCTTGCAGCAGTAAGCAGTAGCGCCTCTGGGTGAGCTGTGCTAGCAGTGAGCTGGAGCCTGTGTAGCTGTGCTTCAGCAGCCAAGTGCTTGCTCCCAGCATCCTGGGACTCCCAGCTCGGCTGAGGAAGATCCTGTTTTCAAGCTGGCTGAGCTCAGCCGGCTTTGAGCCCGGGCCAGGAGCGTAGGGCTGTTTGAAAACACCCTCGCACATGTGCTGCAAGGTGCCTTGGGCAATGCAAAGGACTCTGTGCAGCCAGGACCTCTCGCTGCATCTGGGAGCATCAAACATGTGACGGCACAGAGGCAAATTGGTGCAAACAGCCCGTGCCCAGGAAACCATCCCAGCGCCCGACAGCAGGCTGCCTGGTAGGAATGTGGGACTCCCCAGCCCTGCCTGGGATCTGCCAGGCACAACAGCAGCTCGCACTGGCCAAAAGAGAGCCTGTCAATACTGTAAACTCTGCATGTTCCAGAGCTCTGGAAGAAGATGCCCAATTTTGCCTTCAGCTTCGATGTGGAGTGACTATACATCTTGGATAAGCATAAAAATAATGGGAATTAATGTGGAAGAATCCCTCTAATTTCTGTATTGTAAATTCCAGCTTGGTTTGCCGATGAACTGTATCAAAGCTGTGGAGGTGCACACTCCAGAGAACAGAGATGCCTGTGTGCCTTCAAAAACTCATCATGAAACCTTTCATAGGAAACAAATAATGTTTTTGAAACTAGTCCAAGCACCTGATTATTGTGTAAAACATGAGGGTAAAAATGCACTGGGAAATGCAGAAGTAGCATAATTTCTACAGTTAGCTCTAATATGGAGCCAACAGCTGGCCAGAGGACAAGCAGATAATGCCCAGCGCTGATGACCTGCTGTGAGCTGGGGAGCACAGGGCACACACCCATGCAGTGGTGTCAGTGCTGGAAAGCATCTTGGATGGGTTCAGAGTGCAGTTCCCAGGATGCCCTGGGACCCTGCTGTCCTGGTTTTGGCTGGGATAGAGTTAATTTTCTTCCGAGTAGCTGGTACCATGCTGTGTTTTGGATTTAGGGTGAGAACAATGTTGAGGATACACTGACATTTTGCTGAGCGGTGCTTACTCTAAGTCAAGGACTTCTCAGCTTCTCACACCACACCACTTTGAGAAGGCTGGTGGGCACAAGGAGATGGGAGGGGACACAGCTGGATCAACTGACCCCAACTGTCCAAAGGGATATTCCATATTTTATGACGTCATGCTCAGTATATAAGCTTGGGAGCTGTCTGGGCACTGGTCAGCAGGCGATGAGCAATTGCATTGTGCATCACTTTATTATTATTTTTATTATTACCTTTCAATTTCTGTCCTATAAAACTGTCAACCCATGAATTTTACTTTTTTCCCCCCAGTTCTCTCCCCCAACCCACTGGTGGGGCGGGGCTGAGCCAGCAGCTGTGTTGTGTTCAGCTGCCTGCTGGATTAAACTAGGACACCCGTGCGTGGATTGCCTTCCCACAGGACCCCTCCTGAGACGCCAGCGATGGGGGGAACTCAGAGCAGAAGCGCCACCTCCCAGCTTCACCTTTGTTCTCCCCCAGCTTGGCTGCTGCCAATTTGCTGCTGTTTCCCAGCGGCAGCCGTCAGCCTCCTCGTTCTGTGTATCTCCCAGAAGTCATCTTTCCCTAGAGCTCTGCCGCAGGCTGTGAGTGCACGGACCGGCACTCAAGGCGATGAATCAGGCTGGGTGAGTCAGGCTCCCTCCAGCATTGGTAGGGTGTCCTAGCAGCATGGCACAAGGCGACTGGGCTGGCCCTTCATGGGGAAATCCAAGGTCTGACAGAAACTGTTAATCTGAACACAGACTACGCTTTGTGAGCAAGCAGCTGTGCTGCCTCCAAACTTACCCCTGGAGGCAGGAGATGTGCACTTATCCAGTGCTGCTCCCAAGCTAATACCTGTGTCAGGAAAACATGCAATCTGTGCAACCAGTTCATGGAGAGCTGTTCATATGCCACTGCACCCCACCATTTTTTTTCATCATTTGCAAACATCTATGTGTAAAACAGCAGCGCAGGAAGGGATGTTCCAGTTTCTTCTGCTGTGAGCATCACCCTTTTGCAGCGTGCTTGAAATCCATCTGAAGAGCAGTGATGTTTTCCTGCTTCCATTCAGCATGCAGGAGAGCTGGTTCAGACTTGCTAGGAGTAGGAGTCAGCCTCTAAGCTCCAGGCTAACGGAACAGGTAATATTAACCTGTTTATTCATATGGCTACCTTATCCTTTAGTTTCTTTTAAATGTCTGCCCAGTGCTGTATTTTTCAGGAAATGTAGCAAAAGCAATGAGTTTTGCCCAAGGAAAAAGTGTTATCTTTTATGTTTTATTTAAAACCAAATACGTATTTGACAGTAAATATAGAACATCAGTCTCCACAAAGCAGGATTTCAGGATTCTGCAGAGCTTGAAAGGCTCTTCAAAGTAAAATTTACCATCTGTAGCTGCCTATTAAATAATAAGAGATTGCCATCTTCTGGTCAGAAGCAGTTGTACATGGGGATATTTGTCAACTTTTGTGACCATGTAGAAATTATTATCTAAACGACTTCTTGGAAAACTGTCTTTTAAGAGTTAATGTTTTTAAAATGTATTTTGATTGGGTGAACCTGTTTTTTAAAGTTTGTTTAAAAATCCATTGCAACTATAATAGCTAAGAGAAATTTAAGTTGTAGCTTGGCATTATATTGTAGACTTGAAGCAGGCAAATGTTTCCCTAAGTAAATTATCAATTATATGCATTTCTAGGGTCTTTGAATAGAAAAAGTAATCTCCATGAATTTCCCTGGAGGAAAACTAAAAGATCAGATGGCACCAGAGCTTCAGCATAGCACTGGAATTATGAATGGCTGAAGCACAGAAATTTTACTGTACATTGGAGAACCCCCTAATCCATGGGGTAATCAAGGCATATTCTTGTTTCTATTGCTCACTGAGATATGGATAATACACACACACACACACACACACACATATAATGTAGGCTGGATTTTAGGTTCCTCTGTCTTGTGCCCTAGTTCCAAGTGTGTGGGGTGGACAAAGAGTTCAGTGTTTTTTCAAGGGAGACAGCTTCAAGGGTGACCATACTCTCTCCCTCGCTGGGAGATGAAAACTACTTTTCAAATGTAAGATTTGTTTCACAGTTTGTTTAGTTCCAGATCTGCTGATGGTTTCTGATGTAACTTCTTTTGCCCTTCCCTGTACTTGAGACATTGCTTCTATCATGTTCTCGATCTTTCTTCTGAGCTGGCTGCTGTGTACTACATTGCTTTCTAGACATATTTGAAGTTTCAGTAATGCATAAATTACCGTAGTCAGGAGTGCTTCTGATGGTGGTGTTACAATAATTGTAATTCTGGCTGCTCCCTGTTCCACACAAAAATACCAGTTCTTCTTTTGGTCTTACAGCTATCTGTGGCCATGCCACTCCTGTTACAGTGGAGTTAAACCTGAAAATGTCCAGATTCAGGCTTCAGATTTCAAAGCCACCATCTACCTTATATAAAGACCCAGTGTAAACTGCGCAGAAGATGGAATGGATAGTCTTCAGAGGAAATCCTTGCAATCAGTCCCTGGTGTATTCAGAGATGCTCCCCTTGTAAAGTCTGACCACTGCACGGCAGTATTGCGCCAGCATCACTGCGGCACCAGCCGTGAGGCACGGGGAAAGCTGGCTAAAATTACGCATTATCACCCTGGTAATATCCCTTCTGCTGAGTGAACGTGTCCTTTTCCCACCGCTGGAATATGCCCAGAACACGGCATGTGCTGCAAGATGGGTGTGGGACCTGCCTCTTCCTGTGCAATCCTTGCTTCTCTCCATCAAAGCCTGATGGGAGGATTTGATTTGACATGATGACATCTGGCAACAGCTGGATGAGAAAGATGCTCATGCTTCCCTAATGTCTCTCTGTTTCTGGGAGATGAGAGAGAAGTACCCCTCTTCTCTGCATAGTTTAGGTGCTGGGAGTAAAACTCTCTCCTGTGCTGATCACAGAGCCCACGCCTCTGGCAGGGCTGCTGGATTGCAGGCAGGCAGACAACTGTGTGTGTGCACAGTGCTGCTGTGCATCAGTCACAAGTCTGGGGATTCTGGAGTGAGGGAACAGGCAGACTTTGATATTTCGATATAGAAGGGTTAAGTTTTTCTTCCAGTCATTCAAAAAGAAGGCAACACAAACCTCTCCATGTGACAAGAAGCAGGATAACAAAGGGCACTGTTTTCAAGTTCCAAACTAGTGGTGGATTTAAACCCTACATCCAAGCCTCCTGACTCTGGAAATATTTGGGAGGTAGTAGTGGGGTTGGTCTCTGCTCCCAGGTAACAAGTGACAGTACAAGAGGAAATGGCCTAAAGTTGGGAGATTCAGATGGGAGATTAAGAAGAAATTTTTCACAGAAAGGGTAATTTGATATTGGAATTGGCTGCCTAAGGAGTCACCATCCCTGGATGTGTTTAAGGAAAGACTGGACATGGACTTAGTGCTGTGGTCTAATTGACATGGTGGTGTTTGGTCATAGGTTGGACTCGATGGTCTTTTCCTACCTAAGTGATTCTGTGACTCTGTGATACTAGAAAAATTTTTTTCACTGACAGGCTTGTCAAGCATTGGAACGGAAGTGGCTGAGTCACCATCCCTGGAGGTATTTAAAAGACATGTAGACGTGACACTTAGGGACATGGTTTAGTGGTGGAGGTGGCAGTGCCAGGTTAATGATGCCAGGACCTAATGATCTTAAAGGTCTTTTCTAACCTAAGTGATTCAAGGATTCTATGACTTGTTTTGAGCACAATTTTGTGGCTTTGGTAGGACCATGAGAAGTGTGGCAGGTTTGAGCCATTCCTGTTTGATTGCTCAGGCAGTCGCCTTGCGGCAACCTTGGCACAACTGATGAGTTAACCAAGGGAAAATGGAACCCTACCCACTCCTGGAGTGGCAGTCCTTGGACCTGAGGAGGTCACAGGCCAGAAGTCACTCTCTAGATGTGCTGCACAGCTCTGCCCTGCTTCTGAGCCAGCATATAACCCAGTGGGAGGAGGAAACATCTGTGTGGTGCAATGCCAGCGCTCCAGGCTCCCTCCCGTCCTGTGGGAGTTTTCAGGCAGCCTATGGAAAATGGTCGGCAGTTCAGCAGCAGCTGCTCACAGCTCACGGCATGGACTTGGGCATCTACAGTAAATCAAAGAAGGCTAATTTTTTTGATCTAAAAGCCATGAGCACTCTGCTTCCTGTTGAATTAAAAAAGCTCTGTCTTACCAAAATAGTAATACTTTAAAAAGCAGGTGTTTTATGCTTATTATTACTTTTCAAGGAGATCCTTTGTAGCTCCACGTGAAGAGACCCATGGCCACAGTACACTTTTGCTGGCACAAGCAGGGAGGAGCTAAATAGGCAGTACTAAAGCAAAATGTAAGGAAATGTAAGGGAACAGGAGTAGAAGAAGGAAATGATCACACTGCAGGTCTCCAAATATTTCTTTTTGCTATCAGAGATTAAATAGGCAGTGTATTTGCCAACAAGCTTTCAAAGCATAGTTATACATTAATAAAATGAACTGTAGACCCTCCACTGTTCAAAGAGCCAAGTGAGCAGGAGCAGAGTGTGATTTGTGACCTGGGCCAGCAGCACTCCCACTATCTGGTTCTTCACTCTTTTCCCCAGTGCAGCCTTGGTACCTGTTGAGAAGCATTTCCCAGGCAAAGCCCAGGTCTGTGGTGGGGTGAGCATGTGCTGGAGACCATCCCAGCAGGCACTTTGGGTGTGGACACCATTGTTTGTGAGGGAAGAGAGTTGAACTCCATGGAAGTGAGGCAGGCTGCCTCAGCAGAGATTCGTCCTTGGCTTGTTCTCTGAGCAACTATAGCCAGGAAAACAAACAGGGAAAGGGCTGGAAGTACTACCAGAATTTGTTCAGTCAATGGACAGGGAAAACTGTAAGTGGCTTGCCATTGGGGAATGAAAATGGAATCCATGAGCCCTCAAACTAAGATCCTGGACCTTAAATTTAATCATAATAATGTCCTTTTTTGCTGGGGCTTAAACCAATATACAAACTTTGCAGGCTTGGCAACACTGAAGTTCATGTCTTCCAGACTCAACATCTGCTATCTGGCTTCTCTGCCAGGTTTACTTCTGGTAATTTCATGAGAAAGATAAGTAATTTAGGCAGAAAACCCAGCTGCCATAGCAAGTTGGAGTGCTCATTTTGTTCTGTGTTATTGAGCTCACTGCACACAGATTCAAGCTCACAGCCTTTCTCCTGGTTCAACTTTTGCTGCTTTTTGACTGCAGGCCATCTCTTGGCTCTGAAATAAAATAGTCTGCTAAAATAAAAACTGACTGTTGTAGACCTGGAGCATAAGGTCCATCTCTCTGAAACAGCAAGTAAATGATGCCACTTTCATGACTTTAAATCAGAAAACTAAGCCTAGAGATAATACTTTATCACCTGTCCAGTTCAAAATGGGGTCTGATTCAATTTTATATCTCAGATCTTCAGCTTCTCAGCAGCTGAAACCCAAGTGATTTTGTTCTTCAATAAATCCTATATAGTATTTTCTACCCTTAAACCCAGTGTGTTAACACCCAGAATCTTGTTGTAGTTATTGATGTATGTACTCAGAGCTACATTGTTTACTTTTCTTTCCCCCTTTCAGTTTTTTTTCAACAATATTGAGTCAGGATTAAGGAGTGCATGTGCATGTGTATGTAGCTAATTTCTTTTAATAAACTCAGTGCTAGAGGTCACATTTACAGGCTCAGTTTAGACAGTAATCTTTAAAAACAACCAGCCTAAGCACTGGAAAATGCATAGCAGGGGTTAGTCCCATCTTGGCAGAGAAACAGGCTTGGTTTATTAATAGGTCTTGTTTAAGTCTAATTTCCATGCTTTTATGACTACATTAGGTTTTCCCCTTACATGGGCACATGCCAGAGGCGTTATGGAGCGAGAGAAGAAACAAGCCCTTTTTCAGTTCACAGAACCCCAATTCTTTATTAATCACAGCTTGCTCACAATGACATACAGGAAAATAGCACTAATGAAGAGTAGAATATGCAGGCAGCAACCTCCAGGGGGGTAGGGACAACTTCAAAACTGCAGCTATTTTGGGGATGATGTGTTAGGTTTGGTGATACTGTACTTGGCACAAGCACCCTGTCTAGTCATTCCTCCTGCTTCAGCCCTCTTAGTCCTAGATGTCTGTCACTAGGTAGGGTTGGCTAACACTGAAGAGTAAAGGTCATGATGAATGGAAGTCAGCAGTGTCATTAAAAAAAAGGTAACAACTGGCTCATGGGTTCCAGGTGAAATATTCGGTAGCCTCTTGTACTATTACACATGTAATGTGGTAGCATCAGATAAGTATCATAGATCATGGCACCTACAGATAAAGCCACTTGATGCTATCTATTAGTTGCTCCATCAATAAATTTTCAAGTGGTGAATTAAGCTCACTTTACAATTAGCATTTGTATGGCTGTTTGGCATCATCCAGAATTTGTCATAGCTTGATGGTTACAATGTGCCTCTTAAATTTGTCTCAAACTGATCTTGCTTGATTTCATTCTGTTGCATGGCTGCTTTTGTTGCCTCTCACCTCAAAAAGCAAAAGCAACAAACCCTCCACGTGGCAATTTAACTTCAATTATACAGCACAGTACAGAGTCCTGCAGCATAAATTGCATTTGAAAACCATTTTAAGAGCCTTTTGTCTTGGACAGCTGAATGTGAAGTCACAATACCTGGGATCTAGTCACTGTTTCAAGAAAGCTTATTGATGGCAAAGCAGTCTAGGTTATTAGGCAATGACTGGTCTCTAGCACCATAGAACTACTACTGACCTCATGGTGGGTTGGAATGAGAAGTCGCAGGGAATGGAATTAGACATGAGGTGCTTCAAATGAACAGACGCAGCAAATTCAACCGAGTGGAAATAGACAACATCAGAAGCCTGTTACAGGACATGTAAGATTATGAAATAACTTGCATAATGCAATAATTGTATTTTTTAACAAAAATGTAAATATTTACAAAATAAGATCCAAGTTTTTTAAACATCAAGCAAATCATTCTGCAAAGAGACCGCATTGTTTTTGTTTTTATTTTTTGTTTGTTTGTTTCTTTTTAAAGTTTTTTATTGAGTTCTTGATTTTTACTTTTTTTTAAACCACGTCATACATTTCCCATACTGATATCGCATGATCCATAATAATATAGGCAGGGGGAGTTTACTAATGGTGGGGATGGGTCACATCCACCATTGCTGTTTTCAGCCAGACAGTTCCACCTGGAGCTCCTTGTTTCTACGGACCTCTGCAGCATGCCTCTCCTGGAAAACATCAAGAAGGAAAAATTCAAACGTTTTTTTCATTCCACCTGCCCAGGGTGGTTCATGCTGACAATCCATTTAGGTCATGCATTTGATGCATGTGCAAAACTTGTTTCACCTCACAACCACCTTTAAAGGGAGCAGCTTAGGAGAGGTGTCATCCACAAGACCAGCCTGAGGCACATTTTGTGCTTACTTTCTTCTCCTGCTTTGGAGCTCAGACTTTTATCTGATATGGCCTCATAATCCTCAGCACCTCACATAGTTTCCTTTTAAAGGGCCACATAGAGAGGTGCTGCTTGCAACATAAATTGTGCCACCTTGAATTCCTGGATATTAAATTAAATATAGGGAGGGATGGGTGAGGAATTGATCGCCTGCACGTTTTATGTTAGTTACTCTGTTATCCGTAGCATTTAGGAACCATAATAAAGATCCAAGAACTTACTTTCAGCGAGACAGGTCAATCTGAACATCTCAAACATCTTGTCAAGCTGAACATCTCAAACATCTCCTCAGTCTGAACACTGAAGCTACCTGTCCTCTTGATTCTTTCTCTGGCTATGATGAAGAATACTGCCTATTGCACTCACTGAACCTGTACATAAGTCCTTGAAAGGTCTGTAATACTGAATGCTAGATTTTCATCTTGAAAAATGGTCTTGAATGAAAAATGGTTCCTTGGTATTCCTATTAACTGCAGTATACAGGAATTACCTGATTGCAGCAGCTTCTAGACACCAATACCTTGGGGCACCCACAGGTCTGAGTAACTTGGGAAGACTGGGAATCAGATATCTCACTTCTTTTTCTGTATATTAAGGATTCACTTTGGATCTTGGCAAATGATGTTTGTTTTTGAGGTTTTGGTGTTGGCAAAACTGTATTTTTAATTACGGGTCAGTACAAATGTTTTCAAGTGAGTTACTGTCATCTTTCTTCAGAAGTCTTTCTTGGGTTTCATGTGTACATGCCATCATACTTCTGTGGAAAAAGCGTTTAACAGTCTGTTAACATTAACCTAGGACAGAGACGTTTCAGCTGTCCTTCCCTTTTCCTTTTGGACCTCAAGGATAACTAATAGGCTTTTCCCCTTTGTTTTCATAAGACCTGGGGTATGTGCCTGCAAACTAAACTAATGCAAAAATGTCCTGTAATCTGGGTATAGTTCTTAAGCTCAAGAATTATCGTTTGCGTAGTTACTTGTAACATCATCCTTTGGATTCTGTTGTTTCTTTCCTACTCTCCAAGACTTTTGTCTCCATCAGATATGTAGAGGTGTTTATGAAGATCTCCTTGAAAACCTCTGAGAGCTATTTTCTTTAGCCGATTTACTAATATATTAGAAAGTCCATTATTGAGAGAAACAAGTGATCACTCATGCAGAACTACTTAATTTTTTCTCTAACACTTCTAAATCTTTATTTGCATGTTTCTCTCCCTTGTGTGGAAGGGGTCTTTTTGGAGAAGGGCACACTTTGTTCTGCATATGGGGTTTGTGATTCCCTGTTTTCTCTGGCTGTACCAAAGATCTCCATAGGAAAATTTTCTCTCTTCCTTGCAAGACTTGTGGAAGGACAGACCTCTTTTGCTGTATATGAAAGAATTTTTTCCCATAATTTTTCATCCTTCTCTTCTGAAACCAAGAATTACAGACACAGGGAAATTGTTTGATTTGATCAGTGACTTTTCTTAGAAGCTGAAATCTAAACACAAGTGAACTTTCATTTGTTCACAGCACTTCTTAAAAGCTAGAAAACCAACCTTTCTCTAGAGACAGTCCAGCAAAGGGCCATGAGGATTAAGGAGCATCTCTCAGTCTCTGCTGTGAGGAAAGGCTGAGAGAGCTGGGACTGTTCAGTTTGGAGGCAGCTCAGGGGGATCTTACAAATGTCTATAAATACCTGAATGAAGGGAACACAGAGCCAGGATCTTTCCAGTGCTACCCAGTGGCATGACCAGGGGCAATGGGTAAAAACTAAAACCCAGGAGGTTCCTTCTGAACATCAGGGAACACTTTTTCATTGTGAGGTGACCAAGCACTGGCACAGGTTGCCCAGAGTGGATTTGGAGTCTTCATCCTTGGAGATATGAAAAAGCTGCCTGGACATAGTTCTGGGCAACTGGCTCTACATGGGCCTGCTTGAGCTTGGGGTTGGACCAGATGATCTCCAGAGGGCCCTTCCAACCTCAAGCATCCTGTGATTGTGTGACTGTAGCACTGCAGTTTTTTTCAAAGTAAGTAGTGGTTTAGACAGCCATAAGTGGCTCTGACTTAAAAATCGCTCAAGTGTGGTAACTGAGATAAGGACTATGCACAACATCTCTACAAAATGTTGATTAGATTTTCCTCTCTAGTCTAAGGTGAGGAGTGATGGTGTGGTTACCTTCTCTTGGAGGCGTTCAATAAGAGCAGCTAAATTAGCTTCACGGTTTTCTTTGATCTGTTCCATTTTCAGTATCAGCTTTTCCTCTGCCATTTTGCTGAAGTTATTGTTCTCCTCCAAAGCTTTTTGAAGCACTTCTCGCTCATGTTCTCTCTTCTCTGCCAGATGTTTCAGCACCTGGGCCTCCTGGGACTGGAAACAGAGAGACAGAGCCAAGATGAAATACTCGCGGAGCAAAGCATGTTTCCATGTTGCCGTGGAGCACAGTATGTTGCCATAGGGCAACAGTTCCCTGAGTGTGGAAACTGTAAAGTTCGCTGCTTTTTTTTGGAAAGGTCGCTTTGTGACTGAACCAGATTAGCCTCAATGATGTGGGTTTAGAAGCACTGGCTAAATGTGGGGTACACGCCTGAGGCAGCAGCAGAGAAATGTCCAAAGCACTTCTGTTAACAAGAAATGCTGTGGTGTTACTGCCCTGGGTCATCTGGATTACTGCAGTGGTTGCTCAACCTCTGATGGCTGCAGTCTTTTAGCTATAGGCCTTTTATCTTTGGAGATAGGGAGCTGGCATTGAAGAAATGTACAGAGTTAAAAGGGAGATTATTGATGCAGGAGAGCTGCAACTTTCACCTAGGCTGGACTCTTCTTTAATGTGCTTGGATATTTAATAACAGGCCTGGAAGTTTATTGACATGAAAGACAGGCAGCATCAATTCACACAATGTTTTTTCCCACTACACTTATATTCAGATTAATCTCACTGATTAGGAAGGGAAAAAAATGATTTTATGGCACAGAAAATAACAAAATTTTTTTGTTAAAAGTTTGTATTTTGCAAGGAAGATGAAAACTGCGAGTAGGAATTAAATAGATGCAGTCTATGCTCAGCATTGTGTTGAGCAAACTCACCGCTCAGAAACATAAGCTTTGTTATTTATTTTAAATCGAATTGCTAACAGGAAGCCACTAAACCTAGGAAAGAAGCCAAAAAACTTTCAGCATTGGGCCCATTCTCCAGGCAAATCTAGTTGAAAAGAAAGGATAAACAACATCATACACTTCTGGATAGAATAAATGAGAGGCAGCATGAGAAGAAACAGAAAAACAGAGAATGAAATAGGGCTCCAGGAGGCTAAACTTGTATTTCAGTGCTGATCATAAGGCACTGCTGCCATTGTTATCCATAAAAATGAGTTAGTTTAAGGCCTAAATTAAGGGCTTTAACCATTAATTACAATTAGTGGTAATGAAACCTTTTAAATTCTATCATGTGGCTTTAAACAGACTGAAAAAGGCTGCAATCCTTTTATATGAGCAAGACCCAACTAGGAGAAAACAAATATTTTAATGAAAGTAGGATATGCAAAAAGCCAAATGCACTGAAGAGGCAAATTAAGCAGTTCTAGAAAAGGCTGCAAAGGCCAGGCAGAACATCTTGCAGCAAGATGTTGGAGTAAAACACATCTGGCTTTGAAAGGCTGTAATGGCTTGCTTGAGATCATAGAAGAGAGCCACTTCCATTCATCCTGACCACTTAATGCATTTGACCTCTGGCCTGGCTGCAGGTACAGGCTCATTTCTCAAACTGATCTCTGGAGCACCTGCTGGTGGGAATGGTCTCCTGAAATGTCAAGTACCTCCCAGAGGCTTCTCCTGCCTCTTCCCTCCACCACAGCATATGCTGAACAGAGTAACAGAGCAAGCATTTTTCATATCTTTGACTCTGTTGGGCGAGATGAAGGATGTTGCAAATGGGAACAGAATCCCTCAGATAGATGAAGCCAAAAGCAGAGGGAGTATGGAAGGGGTATGAGCCAAAGACAAGAAGATCTGGGCAAAGAAGGAATTTTGTAGAGCAATGTGGTGGTTTGAACCTGAGCTGATGGACAGTCATTTAGACCAATAACACTTCTCAAAATTTACATATTCAAACTGTGTGGACACGTGGGAACTTCCTCTTGATGTTTGAGCCTCCTGCGGGGAGGAGGGGGGAAAATGGGCCCTGGGCTCCATCTCTTGGAGCGGCCCTGGGCCTCCCCTCCCCCGGTGTGGGGGGTAGAGGTGGGAGAACCCCTCAGAGCTGCAGGCAGCTAAGAAACAGCCATTAAGCTGCTGCATAGCTGATACCACCTGGAGCAGCCCTTAAGGACTGGAGATATCCCTCCCTACCTCACGCGGCCCCACGCAGATCCGGCGGGAGCCGATAGAGCTTTCTGCAACCAAGGCAGCTGGAGTTGAGCTGAGGAGCCAGCCGCATAAAGAGAAAGAGGCTTTTTCTCCAACATGAAGCCTGAAGAAAATCATGGCGACTTCAAGGTCAGAGGGAAAGAGAAATTAAGTCATTGAGACGGAGGTGAAGATGACGACGGGAAAAGAGGGCGGAGTGGCGCCCGGTGTGAAGCTTAAAAATACTTTTTGAAGGCCATGGTAAAAACTCTAATATCTCAAACTGTCCTTTTCTCTTTAATCCACTTAAAGACATGGGGGGATGAGGATTTTGTGTGCAGCCTGCGGGAAAAAGAACCGTGACCACGCCAGGTTACCTCGGAGCTATAAGAGACTTTTAGAGATTTTGTAAAGAAGAGAGCAGTTGCTTTTAAGCTGGAATTTCCTTATCCTTAAAAAAGAATACCCCATGTGTGGCCCATGCTGGCAGTTGTGGGAAGATGGCAAGATTCATGGGAGAGACGCTTTTTGCGGCAGCAGAATTTCTGGGCGGGTCTGTTGCCCTTTGAGCAGTTTGGAAACCACGTGAAGCAAAAGGAAACCTTTTTTCCTTAAATAGGGGAGGGACTTTTAAGAACTACAATACTGACCAAAATCATAATTTGTTATCTTTTGTGCGAGTTGGGTAAAAAGGGGAGGTACAGGAGAAAAAAGGGAGTTTTGCTTTAATTTCTTATTATTTCTTTTTACTTTTAATTCTGTTAGTAATAAACTTCTTCATATTCTTTAAAGTCTGGTGCCTGCTTTGCATTCCTCCTAATTCTTATCTCACAGAGGGTAGAAGATGTGAACAAAACCACCACAAGCAATTAAAAAATCATAAAAGCCCCATAAGTTTAATAAAAATATCAAAAGTTTTAATAATCATATAAAAGAGTAGGTTATTTTGAAGCAAAATATTTGATTTCAGATACTTAGCATGAAACAGTTCTTAAATGTAAGTTATTTCAAAATGTTAAAAAATTATTTTAAAAGATTTGATGCAATGTAAAACTGAAATAATGAAACACTTTCATCTCGCTTTCCCGCTTGCAGACCAGCCTGGGTGGCCCAGTTTGGCCAGTGCTTGTTAAGTTATTCTGCATCTTCTTTAATTTACTACTCAATGGCAATCTCTCATCTAATTTTGGAAAAGTTATAATCATCAATATTTTATTTGCTGATATGAATTTTGTGAACTTTTTGCTTAAATGATCTAAAAATAATGGATAATCTGAGAACAAGTTTCTCTTCCTGTTGCGAGTTTGAATAGAAAAGGCATTATTAGACTAATTGTAATGTCCTTTCCCATGAAACATTTAAGAAGTGGCTTGTTAATTTGAAAGGCTAACGTTTCAATATGTTTAAGTATTCATATATAACGTGGTATAAAACCAGAACTTTTCAGATTTGGAAAACAGACATTTTCAAGGACATAACCATGCACTAATAAAAAGTAAGATTTGTACTATGCATATAAGAAGCATTTTCTAAAAGACCATTTGCTTTCAATGGAGGTAGCAAAATGCCTTTGAGACTTTGGGGCACTTGCCCATTTTTCAGGATTTGTTTTCTTCAATAGAAACCCTTTAGCTTTCTGGAACTACTTTTAATCATAAATCCTGTAGAACAGTGAAAAATTAGAGTTTCATATCAAAGTACACACATTTCTGGATGCTATGCTGGCAGACAGTACATTCAAAAGTAATATGTCCGCTAATTCATGATAATGAAGAAAATCCTTGTACTCTAATTCAGTATTTACTGGATACAAATTGCATTGGCACCAGTAAGAGACTGCTTGAAAGCTGAACCAGGCCTCAGGAACTGACTGTGAACCCCTAATGCGATTTTCCTTTACAATATGTCTTTAATGGCATCTTGTGAGGAATTTTGAGTGAGGAAAATTACCAGTACCCAGGACTGGTTCAAAACAAAGGAACCCCCTCCCCACAACAAAACATCCACAGGGTAGAGTCTCATTTAGACTGATTTCCTTCTCTAGTGGCTTTGTACCCCAGCTGTCAGTCAGCCTGTTTCCCTGGTGTTCAGACCATTCTGAAATCCCCTTACAACAATTCTGGAAGGCAGTGTGTGTGTGTGTGTTTGTACTGGATTGTCAAATGATTTTCTGTTTCCAACCCATTTGGCAAAAGAACTTGGCCACCCTGTCTGTTCAAAGTCTACTGCACATCCAGAAATGGGTAAATGAATGACTGTGGATACCCAGGGGAGCTGGGATTAATAGACTCCCTTTGTTGTTTGTCTTGGCTTTTAAAAGGCTGAGTTTGGACTCACACAGTTCCACAGTGATGCCGGATTCCAACATACATAGGAAGTTTTTATTTCAAGTTTATTTTCAACAGAGTTTGAAGTGCTGGAAAGGGTATTTTCAAATCCTTGATAGTCTATGTTCTAACATAGTTGTAAACTGCTTACAGTAAGTGTTTCTTATACCGCTGTGGTGAGAAAATGAAAAAAAAAAGGCTGTAAACAGGATGAAAGATAAAGAAGACTAATAAGAGAAGAAAAATATGAAATGGTGGAGAAAACAAAAAGCAATATTCAAGGGGAAATATTCAGAAGACTTCTTAAATATAAAAAGGCATAACCAATGCAGCTCCAGCTGCAGCATTTAATGTTATATCATAGAATCAAAGAATCATAGACTGTCTTGGATTGGAAAGGACCTTAAAGATCATTGAGTTCCTACCCTCCTGCCATGGGCAGGGACACCTTCCACTACAGCAGGTTGTGCAAAGCCCCATCCAACCTGATCTTAGGCACTTCGAGGGATGGGGTACCCACAGCTTCTCTGACCAGCCTGTGTCAGTGCCTCAGCAACCACACATTAAAGAACTTTCTCCTAACATCTAATCTAAATCTCCCCTCTTTTAGTTTAAAACCATTCTTCCTTGTTCTATTACTATCTGCACTTGGAAAAAATCACTCTTCCTCCATTTTACAAGCCCCCTTAAGGTACTGAAAGGCCACAAAATAATGTGGAGACACAAAAATGTTCATTTGTTCATATTTAAATATGAAGGAATAAAAATACTGGAGAACATTCCTGGTACAGAGACCTTTGCACCTAGAAACACACTTCTGTGCTAAAAATGCAGGCAAACTCCTGTGATATTCATGTCATATTTTTAAAGGATCGTGTGCATCTTCAGTTTTCAGAGATGAGTGGTTCAAAAGGAAATCCACATCTGTTACCTAGCTGTCCAGAGACAGATGCAGACTACTAAACGCTCACTTCATGAGCAAAATTAGCTATGGAAATTGGCTTTGGAGATACAGTGTTTAAATATTGCTCCCAGGAAGAAAATTCTCCTTATCTGAGCAAGAAGTACTTTATTTTCTCACATCTATCTATCTATCTATCTATCTATCTATCTATCTATCTATCTATCTATCTTTAATTGACAGATACATCCAAATATTGAAGTAATTGATACAGAGATAAAAGCAATCTTTTATTACTCTTAAACAAGAAATGGGTTCAGACAACAGCTTTTAAGCTGGGAATGTCAGCTTGAATGCATTCAACCTCAGACACCAGTACCCTTAGTTACTAGAATGTCTGAGACACACTACCAGTCATGAGAGCTCCACTTTTGCAGCACATTTGTTCACTGACTGGGTTTTTTTTACAGGGCAGTTGCTCAGAAGAAGCTGCAATAACGTTGGTATTCCTCAATATACTTTGTATCTAAAACATACTAATAATGGAGCAGATTGTGAAGACAGGAGGAAATGCTCCTACTGCAATTTAGATGCCGAGGTGAAGCCTAGGTATGGTGACTTGAAGTAGTGATGTTTTCAGGTGAAGGAACTGAGTTGGGGATTTTTCCATGTGAAAGCACGGCAGTGGACTCAAATTAGACTTCTCTCAGAAATATCAATTCGGTAGGAGAGTGAGAGACATGTGAGCTGTAACTATGGGTGAAGTTCTGCTTCTAGTGAAGCTAGATTATGAAAAAAATTGCTTAAATTTAGATAAGGATCTCTTAAAAATTTATTTTTGTGCAGTCTGCCAAATGACCTTTGGGATGTGGAGTAAAAAAAAAAAAGAGCCCATCCATGTTGTGATTCAAGAAAACTCACTTTCTCTTCCTCAACTGTCACAAAATTGCTGCTCTCATGGTTGTGACTTGTGGGAGTGGACAAGGCGTGTTGGAGGGACGCAAGAAGTACCACCTGAGCCCTCTGCCTTCATGGTCTGCTGCAGCTTGAGGCCTGGCATTATAAAGTTAATGAAGATCAATGTCAAATTCTTTTATATTTGTTCATTAGTGACAGAGCCCATGGCAGACTGGGGAGAGAATGTTTGCCTGCATTGGGATGTGTGTTCATGGCTCCATGTGCTCCGAGACAGACCCTGGTTCCTACTGCCTCCTCCTCCTCCTTGTTACCAGCTACTTCCTCCTAGCTGGTAACAAGCATCTTCCTACAGGCACATATTCCACATGCTAACTTTTTTTGGGATGAGGAACTGCAAAGTTTCTTGCAGTTTTGGCTATCTTTTGTAAAACTTAGGAGTGAGGCATTATGTGTGTACACACTATGGCGTAAATCAAAATGTGAGAGAAACATCTGTTTCTGGTGCTGATTACACCTCTTACTGGGACCTTTACATGGAAAAATGCTTCATGCTGTATTCCTTCTCCACAGAAGCACAGCTGAGGGCCAGCAGCAATAGAAAGGGAAATCAGTAGGTGGGCAAGACAGGAGACATAAGTCTCAGGCACTGCCTATCCTCACTCTTATCCTTCTTACCTTAAAATTTGGGGGAAAAGAGTAACAGAAATGAGATGGAAGAAGAAAGCTCCACTTTTGACAGGGAAGGTGTGCCTCCCTTCTCTGCCCGTCACCTGGAGCAGCAGTTTTGTAGGTTCCATGCAATGTCCAGGAACATTTGTCCCCCAGCTCTGCCGCCTTCCCTACCTTGGCAAAGTTTCCCCCATCAGCCTCCTGTACAGTGCAGTAAAGCATTGATGGCCAAAGCAGGGATAGATTAAGAGTATCAAGAGCTGCCTCTAGGCAGGCTGAGGGGTTGGCTCAAAGGGGCAGGGAGTTGGATGATGAAGCCCAACACAGAGTGTGGTCCGGATGCTGGCACAGGTGCCCTGGGCTGGCTGCTGCCATGGGGAGCACAGCGAGCCTGGCCCAGACCAGGCTGCACTGCAGGCTGGTCTTGTGACATTTCATTGCAATGGTATTGAAAACTCATGAAGCTGTAAGTCTATATCCAACAGCACAAAAGTTAAAAAATGTTACTGTTTTCCTGTATTCTTTATCACACTAAGCTCCAGAGATAAGGTTGATTCAATTTCATCCCAATACAAAGCCATTAAAATGGTTTAATTACATACAGTTTCTCTCCTATAATCCAAAGCCTAATAGAAATGCACATCCCTTTAGTGTTTCATTTTTATGCTTGTAAGTAAATTGAATATGGGCAATAAAAATATATAATTTGACAAATGCCCCTTGAAGTCTCTACACCATGAATAATAACAGCTGAACATTCAAGGCCAATGGGTAAAAATCAATAAATGTTAAATATTCTGTAAGAAAAACTTCGGCTGTATACAATGTCACAGTGCTCTAATTTCTTAAGTGAGAAAGATAAAAAGATCTTTCTGATAATCCACCAAGGTAGAAAAATATAGCACCCATATGCCAAAAAAAAAAAAAGGGATAATAATGACATGTTGTAAAGAGGATTCTATAAATGGAAAGGACAAATCTGTAACTAGCCCAAATGGGCTTTGCTGTGTAATGCAAAAAATAAAAAATGCCTCAGGTGAAACTCTCTGAGAGTATGAGGTCATGACTGTCAGGTGAGGTAGAGAAAAGGGGGAGAAAAGGAAATAGGAGTCTTGTAAAAGTTTACAAGGAAATAAACAAGAATGATAAATTGGAAAAAGCATAAGCAGGAGACTGCTGAAGTGTATGTATTGCTCTAGATGTTCTCATGAGTTTGCAAATTTATTAATGAACACTGCCTAATTAACAGAACAGAACCTCATTCCTAAGCGGTGTAAAATTCATTAGCGATTTTTTTCCAAAAAGGCAATTTTCATCCATTAGTTATACTTTATTTTAATTAGAACTGTGCTGGAAGGACATGATCTAGAATGGCCATGCCTGACAGCTTTGTACATCGATTGAAAAGTATGATAATAACAGCCATGCTGGCTTTTAGGAAAAGTCTGCCTGGTTTGTCTAGCTGCAGAAACTGGAAGAAGATGCTTAAGGAAACTCTAGATGAAGTTGGGCAAAACTCTCTTTTTCATCAGTCAGCAAGTTCCATATTTTCTGAGTCACAAGTTCCATTCATATAATAATTTCCTACAAGGTAGTGCTCTATCAATTTTGCTATTATCTTTTTGAACTAAATAATATTTTAATAACATCTAAGCAGTCTGTGATAACAAATATGCCTTGAATAAACAAAACATGAAAAGATGATTCCTTTTTGAAATTGCTATCTGATGATTTCCTTGAGTGATTCGTCCCCTTTGGATTGTGTGAAATAGAATATAATTGTTCCTATTCATCTTCTTATTACCATTCATGACTTTGTAGACTTCTATCTTATCTTTCATCTGTTATCTCTTTCCAAGCTGAAAAATGGACTGTTTAATTTATCTTCTTATGGAAGGTTTTCTGTTCCTCTAATTGCTTTTTTATCCTTCTCTGCACTATGCTCTTTTTTAGGGCAAAAATGAAGTCAATAGTTGAGATGTGAGAACACCAGGGTTTTTAACAGTGACGTAAAGAAACATTTTGCTCTGTTCTTTGTTCCTTTCCCAGCAATTTCTGCTGCAATGCTAATGTGGAGGATCTTGTTTATTAAAATAACTCAGTTATATGTTCATTCAAAATGAATATAGTATCGAGGGGAAGAAATGGCAGGTGTCTGTATTGCTATCACTGATTACCAATCTATTGCATAATGAGTTTTTCTTTAGGAAGAAATGAACAGTAATGAAATCAATGGAATGAAATCTCTGAAACATTCAATTCGTATTTTCCACCAAGTGTATGCATAATATCAGGCTTTTTAATTGCTGCCATTTCATTGTGTCTATTTCTTTATGGGAGCATTTGTACTCAGCACAGAGGAACTTCACAGACTGAGTTTTTGGGGAATATCATAACTTGGGTGTGTGAGAGCTCATCCTTCTCAGCAGGTGCTAGTGCAAATGGAAATTCCGTTGATATACAGTCATGTCTTCTTACTGAAATGAATACTCTGGCAGAAATATTTATTTGAAAGAAGCAATAGTGCTAATGAGTGTGTACTAGAACCACAGAGTCTTTGTTAGCAAGCCAGCAAAAATGACAAAAGTAGCAACACTGCAGTTCTCATCTAGATGAATTGCTCAAATTAGTGAGGTCCAGAAGGGTCAGGTTTCACCGCAAATCCAAACTGAGTGCCAGGTTTTAAAGACCTGTCAGTAATCCAGATCTACTGACTTCAGCAGGCACATATCAAACCATATACCAGAGGAATCATTCCCTTGTGGTTCTTGGCAGTGACCCTCATCTGGTATGACAGGAGTGAAAGAGAATGGCGTTGCTTTTCCTGGATCTGATCCATGTGCTATCTGTGGCATAGGCGCTGTCCCTGAACTTCTGTATACATTTTTGATGACATCTGGAAAAGTTCTGTTAACAGCAGTTTTAGCAAGAAATCACATTGTTTAAAAGATAAATAAAAGGCTTAGAGACATATAACCTTGTTTCACTTTCAGAAACCCTCTACCAGGGTGGCAGGTAGAGGGGGTTTCTAATGCCTATTTAACTGTGCAAGATGATTTGCCTCAAAATAACATAGATCCCCTGGGAGGAAGGACACAGAAAGTCCTGAGCTCCTAAAGCTTCTGTGGCTCTCCTTTGGTGTGTCAGCAAGAAGAAACATGAATTAACCAGGACAATGTATTACCAATTTTGATTTTTCTGTGGTCATTGCAGCCAGTCATGACTTTCCTGAAATGGTGCAACACAGCAAGAATGCTGTGCCTATATAGGACACTGATAATTTCCAGACTGGCAATTCAGGCTGGGTATGGTGAGTGTCTCGTCGTCATACTCTGACTTATCTGATCTGGAGTTTGTCTTTTTCTCTTTGGAAAAAGGAAAAAGAAAAAGCAACCTGATTTAGCTCTAACTTAGAGAAAATGAAGACCTCTTCAACACATCAGTCATGATGAAAGCCAAATAAACAGTTAATGGGGGCTTCCAGCTGCCTTTTCGCCAACCTTTGTGAAGAAGGTGTAACAGCTCTTCCAAATGCTGCATGACAAACCTAGTGATTATGAAACAGAGCTTTACCATTATGGGTAGGATCATAAAGAGGGGAAGGCTTAGTCTGTGGAAAACTCTACAAGGCCAATTTCCATCAATACTGAAACTGCTAGAAATTCCTCTTAGTAGCTGTGCTGTGCTAACGTCTTCATTCAAGTGTGTGTGAATGATTCCAAACTCACTCTATTCAGGGCTGGTGTTCCTCTACATTGCATAAATAAGACATTTTAGCTGCCTCATGCGGACCCTGTGAATAGTTCTCATAGACACTACAAGGAGTCAAGATCTGGTAGCCCAGAGCAATTCTGCTTGAATTGCAGATCTAGCTCTTAAACTGAGACACAAGAATTGCACTGGTTTTGAGCAACTCTTACAGATGCCCTGAATGAACCACTGAGTTACATTCACACAGTAAGCAAGCACGTTTGAGCCCACTTGGCCCCTGTCTGAAGCTATCTCTATTTTGTGATGCATACTTCCCCAGCATTGAAACCAGTGAGGCTTGTTTGCAAGCCGCTGAAAGAAAATAAACTCATTCATTTCTATAAACATATTGATGATTTTTCTCCATGCAGGCTACCATGAGTCAGTGATGGCAATGGAAAACACATAAATGGACAGGAAACTCGACTGCTATTCTGTACACTAAATCATGTCTAATTACTAGCATTTTTTTTTTTACGGAAAGATACCTTTCTCCTCTCCTCTGCAGCCTCCAGCTTTTTCTGGATCTCCTCAAGAGAGAGCTCTTTCTTCTTTGGAGAAGCTAAAGTTCGTGGTGCTTCTGAGACAGGAGATGGTGGCTTTAGGATCAGTTCAAAGGCCTGGCCTGAGGCACGTTTGTTGATTTGTTTCACTTCCATGTCTGCACAATAAGGTGGGAAATTGTAAGTCCTTCAATACACCAGCAGTATTGAAGAGAGAAGCAGTGTTGATGTCAGAGTAGGATCAGAAGCACAGACAAATGATTTAGCATCTTTGCCTTGGGCATTTTAAATGCAATGGCAGATTACAGGCTGAAAACCATTCTCGGGAGTACGTTCCATTTTATCTGTAATAACTTAATTATACCTTAATCTCATAAAGATAAAAATTTACAGCAATTTTGGAAACTTACTGGGGTTCTGTGCCATTTCACATCCCCTGCGAGCAGTGCCCAAGCTGATTAATATTTTAAGCATGCTTTCATCTTTTTTTTCATTTTCTTGGGAATTATGCCAGTTATGAGGAGCTGTAATTCTCAGATGGGGAGTAGGCAAAGAATAGCTCAGTATGAGAGGGGTAATGTTAAAAGTTTAGTTGCTATTAGGAACAATATCCAGCATTGTGGGTACTGCACAATCCATAGAAAGTAACAGCCCAAACCAGCAATTAAATTGTTAAATCAGCAAAATATTCACAAACTAACACTATAGACTAGGAAGTGAACTGAATTGTTTCCCAGCACTAGCACGTTTTCTGACCTGCAGCATGATTTCCAGTAAACATCACTCACCATCATATTTATAGATGTTCATGTTGCGAGGTTCCGGGTAAAAACAGGAGCAGATCAGCGAGAGCATGGACAGCTCCTTCATCTTTTCCTTGTAAGCTGAAAGGAGAGATCTTGTTAGCATGCTTCACTTCCCCAGCCCCTCCCTAGTGAATCCCTACCTGAGATGAGTGGCTGGGGACCAGAAAACCTACTCTATCACCCACCTGGCAGATTCTTCTAGAATATTTACTTTCAACTATTTAATCTCAACATTGAGGCTTTATCAAATTGCAGATGAGATCCTCAGAACTGCAGAGGTGGTTTCTGGTCCTCTACATGACCTCAGCCTTGGGCATAATGCAGGCGGTCCTCTCTGGTTTATAGAAAGTGAATCTGGCTACCAGGAAATGCATTTAGCATTGGAAGAGTGCCATGACTCCACTCTCCGCTGGCAGGTGGAGAGACGTGAAGCTCCTGCAATTTCTCTGACGTATCCAAATGCAATTGAGAGGAGCTATGAAAAGCTGGCCATATATTGCCATAGGCAGATGCTAAAGGCATTATCTTACAAATGAAAATGTCATCCAGAAAATTAAAAATAAAACCAGAAATGAGGATACATTTATCAAATCATTTGCATAATGTCCTTAATATGCTTAACTACCTGAAACAAAGCTTTTCCTTCCCCACTTACTGGCCAAAATATGTTGCTTTCACACGCAGGTCTAGTCTATATTAGCTGATGCAATTAATACCCTTGTAATTTACCTTTATGATGCTATCTTTGCTGACTTTGTAATGCATGTAGGCCCCAGTCATGAATTGAGGGGGCACTGATCTAAAAATGGCGATACCAATACCTAATCATTATGCAGTGTTCTGTGTTCACCCTTCCTAATTGCCTGTAGGTAAGAAAACAGTCTTGTACTTGGTCAGTTGGCAAGCCAATGACAGAGCCCAGGCTACAGCTGGCCCTCCTGGGTTCTGGGGCAATACCCTGCCCACTGCCCACACTCCATAACACATGGATGTTTAGGCAGGGAGCTTCAAAATTCATCTTGCACACACAAATCCCTGCTATTATCAATATCATATCTACAGAGACAGACACTCATTTGCTGCCAGCATGTGAAAACTTGGCTTAAAATATGTGTGACTGAAAGTATTGTACTTAACTGATTAGACCAAATTAACCCTTGCTGTTGCTAAAGGAAAATCAGATGGTCCTTTGATCTTCAAACAGTGGCAACATATGAAATTCTCAATCAGCCTTTCTCATGGATGCTCTTGTGGATTTTGATTTTGCTTTTCCTACTCAGAAAGAAACCTGAGACTGATGAGGGCTTGAGAGCCTTTGGGTGCTGCTCAGTACGGTGGTATTTGAATAATCCATGGTTCAAGAAGAAGTTTCTAGCTGCCAGTAAAGGATTAGTTAATTTAATTAAGCTTTGCACAAGGGCCTCTAATCATGTACCTTGAATAACTCACCTAAAGGAGATACAGCTTTTCAGAAATCATTGGTAGAAGACAGCATTTGAGGTTAAGAGTGTACTGAAGACTTTCCTTTCTGTGAACTTAGGCTTTCATGGAAGCTTGGTCTTGACAAGATTTTGCTTTGAACCTGAAGTACTGACTTCCCAAGAATAACCCAATAATCTTCTGAACAGAAAAATCATGTCCAGCTGATGTCTGTTTAATTATGAATAATGATAAACATAATAAATTGTTCACTTAGACCTCCATCCAACAAGCACACAGGTGTGGTTTTCCAGATTTTCCTTTGAGGAGGGCTTGCCCAGCGAGCTGCTCATACCACTAGAATTGCCTCCTTCCCAGCAGCAAGGTTGTGGAGTGGGTGCACATCAAACCCTGGCAGGTGCTAAACACAGAGGAAATGGACACTGGGTTGTGTGTTAAAGATGTGGCCACTGATGATGCAAGCAGAATCTTGTACAAGATCTGCTGAATCACTGCTAAAATGTATACCTTGGAATATCTTTTTAGAAAAAAGCATACAAAGCAGCATCCTAGGAATCTTGCCTTCTGGGGCCTTTGTTAATATTTTTTATCTTTGCTTGACATCGAATATGTTTTGCTTCCTAACAGCATTTAAAATGATTAGAGAAAGGTGTTTGTTTTCCCAGCTTGCCATCTGCAAAGCACAGCAGGAGAAAGATAAGAATGTGCTCAGCTCTCTTTCCTTCAGTGCAATAGCTACACTGAAATCACACTGGAAAAATCATTGTCTTAATTCATTCTGGCCACTGGCAGAATTATGATGACTTTCCATCCTTTACAAGAATTACATTTTCTTTCTTTTGTGGTATTGATTGAGCCTCCACTTGCCCTAGAGAGTCTTTCAGCCACAGCTGGAACTTGGCTTGAATACTCACAGAAGTTCTGGAGGCTTCTGCAGCTCTGGGAACCAAACAACCTGCCATATTGGCAAACACTGGTTTTCCTGTTGCAGACTTAAGGGCTGAGGGTGTCAAAGGACTTGAGGAGGCACACACCTCCTCTGGTGTTCAGCATCAACATCGTGATGACATGTCTCTCTTGATGAGGCTCAGCTCTGAGTAGCAGGAGCCCTGCTTTTTTCAGCTCTCCTTTCCTTAAAAATTTCCTTAAAATACATTTAAAAAGCTGAAAGCAGCAACGTTGGCCCAGTTGGTGGTCTGATTTAAGTGGCTGGCCCATGTCACACAGGTTAGACAGGGAGGTAACTGTACTTTCCCAAATCCCAAGGATTTGTGTTTTAGCCATAGAAGCCTGTTATGTCAAAAAGAAAGTTCTTCTGTTAAGAAAGCAGCACACATAGACCAGACAACCAAGAGCAGAGCATTTGTGCAATCTGCACAGCACCTCCTGTGTAACTTGAAATAGGCACAAAAATTACCTGCCTCATTGTGGAGCTTTTCAAAACCCTTGAAGACAAGCAGTGATTGCAACGAAGTTTATTTTCCAAATGTGTTTCCACTGGCTTGCTAATTATATCCCTCCTTGTGCAGTCGTGTAGGCTACATATCATTCCATTAACTGTGCAAGTTAAATGAAGGAGAGCAAATGATGGTAATCGTAATACTACAAAAGCTTTGATAGGGAAATTGCTAGGAAAGAACAATGTTGACAAAAGATGGCAACAGAATATTTTTAGTTTTATGCAGCAAGATCTAAATGTTTATATGCATTAAGAATGCTAATTTTTGCTAAAACCAGAAGAGAATTCAGTATCAACATTTCTTGTAGTTCTGCTGTGAATATGCTAGTATTCATAGGTCTTCTTAAGTTCTGCAACTGTGTAATTATTTCAGAACCTCATCTACTTTTTAAGAATAAACTCCTCGTATTCAGAGTTGCAGAGAAAACCTTAGAAATACTATCAAATGCCCCTAAATCTTTGACAGCTTCAGAAAAGAATGAACTCAGATGGCATTGAGACTCAGGAATGCATGATTTTTTTTCTGAGCAAGTCCCAAGCATACCTTAATATTATTGTTTTAAGCCAACCTCACCCTTTTCTCAAACTTCTGCCATTATTTTCAACAGCTGTATTTAGAAAATGTGAAACTACTTCCTCTGTTGGGTGAACATCTGTGCTCTTCCTTTGTGGGCTCTACTTGCTGCTCCAGGTAAGATTTTCAGGGGCCTTTTAAGGGCTCCAGTTCTACAACTGCATGAGCAAGAAGAGAAGGACAGCAGGTTTGGATCTCTGGAAGGAAACAATTCTAAGGATTTCATGCCCATGTTGTATAATTTTGGGGATCTTTTCTTTAGTCTAGTCTGGTCCCATGGTCTGAACAACGATTAGAGCCTGGGGCATAGCAGATATACTGCTAATACACGCCTTCCAGTTTCAATACCTATCAGCTAAACCAGTTTCTGCTCCAAGATTGCTCTGATGTGTGAATTAAAGCATGGTCAGCTGGGGTGTTTTGATGATCCTCTTTTGATGAAAATGCTCTACTGGTCTCAAATAATATGTTTATTCAGATACATCCTATATTCCTCTGCAGAAAAGTAGTCCATTACCAGTCCTGCAGCTCACTTGCCCAATGAATGAAGCTACTAAGGCAGAGTGCTATGGCTGCTATTAGAATTCAGCAACCACTTATTTACTGCTGGGAGAAATAGGAGGGTTAAGGAAAGCACTGCTAAACCCTTCCTGTCTGTTCTCATCTGTTATCCAATAGCTATAAGGAATTTTTTACAGTTTACACTGTAAAATGAAAATCTGTCCTGACTGACAGGCCATGGGCAATTTGGGTCACATTTTGTTCCCTGGCAAAGCACAGCTCAGACAGATTGCTGTGTCACAGCAGTGACCATTATTCATACGCAAGACTATTTTTAACACATGGAGGGGGAGAGAAAAGTGTAAATGTTACTTATAATTAACATCTGATGAAAGCAAATGTGTTGATTCTTTTTCCTTACTCAATCCAGTCCGGATATAAGAAAGGTACTGTATACATCTATCAATACATATATATAAACCACATACATTAATATGTATACATTACATATATTAATCTATAATGTTACTGTATTTTGACATTTCGAGTACCACTTGACAACTAGGTCTTGAAGTTCTGCACACCTGGAAGGAACAGGAAACATTGCCCATGGTCAGAATGTGCAACCCATAACACAGCTCAGCCCTGTGCTCCCTTGCCAGGAGCCTATGTGACACTTGCCTTTCTGAGACTGAACTGAAATCCTGCTTAGTTTTCTCCTCTGGAAGAGACTGAAACATTAATATGTAAGATTAAGCACGAAACGCAGGTAGAGAAGACCTGCCACACCCGTTCTTCATATGGATTTCTGACGCATGTTATTGACAAATGTAATTTTGTTAATGCTCCCTCTGGGGAACTAGAGATTTTGGTTTGTCAAGACAATGCTTTAAGTCATATAATTTTGTGAACGCCAACAGCCACACTCTGTTGGCCAGTAATTTAATTTTTTTTTTTTTACTAATCCATTTTAGTGATGTGCTGCATGCTTTTCTGCCAAACAAGATGATGTTATATAATCCCAGCTGTGTTGTTTCCCCATAGCTGGTGAGGTATTTGAAGAAAGTTACATGATGGGTGCTGCTAAAGTGATGGGTTACTACTGGGACAATAACATGGAACTGGGAGAATTAAAACTCAAGATGTGGCATGAGTAATATGGATTCTACGAATCATTAAGTTTTTGGCATGTCTGAGATCTATCAGCCTGGGATTCACTTTAATTAATGCTGGCCATTATTTAAGACAGCTACTTTGTAGAACTCATGCAAGCTTGCTTTTTAGTCAAGGGAGAGATAAGCACTACCAGAGAATGATGGTCCCATTCAGATGTCTTAAGTTAAACGAATTAGGTTGTCTTAGGACCAGCAAATCTATCTTCACTGTCAGGAAGCCTAAGGATGTTTATAGGCTTATGGAGTCACCAGTGATGGAGGGAATGAAAGCAAAAGCCCCTGCAGTAAATATATCTTATCCATCCCTTATGCTCAGCCATGAGTGACATCTCATTTTGGTGGTTCACATAGGTGGGGCTTATTTTGTCACTCTCTGAATGCAAAATACTGCTCACCAGAGCATTAGGTTGAGTCTGTCTCACAACCCAATGTATACATGCACTTTTCCAGCTTCCCCAGCAAAATTAAAGTTGCTTTACAGCTTAGGGACTCTTTAATGCCCTCCAGTGCTCACCTGCTTCACTGTAGTGAAAGGTGGCACAGGACTACCACTCACCTGGGACCATTCTTTGGTGGCCAAGTCTTTAAAATTGCACTCTTAATATACTGCAATGCAGTTTAAGATAGAGATGAGAATAGAGTTTTGGTCATGTCCCCTGTCCCTGAATTTTTTGATATTTTTATATCTAGGCAATAGAGTAAGTAGGTACTATGAAAAAGTAACAAGAAACGGAAAACACAGAAAAGAAGGAGTGAATTGGTGAGTTTCCTCTGTCAACCATGACTCTAGAGTTTCCTACAATATGCCCAGAAAATGAGAAAGGAAGAACTTGGGACAGCTCTAATCTGCTTTTGTGGCAACTGGGAGTTTGAAAAATAGTTTTCGGCATTAATTTCTGTAACCCTCATGAATGTTCCTGGCAGAAGTATTGTCAATTTTATTCTCTCCAGCATTAGATCCCTTCAACAAAATTCTTTAAAATGGTTTGGGGTGGAATCAACCATTGTCATCCATAAAAGCAGAGAGTGGCTGTGAAATCAGGGTTCACTGTGGCATCAGTTCTTCAAATTACACAAAAAACCCAATGCAAGCAACAGATCTGATCTTCAGCTTCTTATTAGGACTGTGTCAGATTGTACCAATGAACCCTGTCCTCAAGTGCAAGGCCTTGCATACCACTTCCACAGTGTGATTTAGGTGACAGCACAGGATCTGGCAGGAAAACCCATGCCATGGAATACACAAGAAGCTGTTTGCTTATGGAAAGACTGTCCTGTAATGGTTTTCTTGAACCTATAGTGCAGAGATACAAATGCATGCAAACATGCAGATTGGAGAGTAGCACAAGTCTCACTAAAAGTTGCCCCTGATTTTACAACCTAGTCTATCACTGATCATGACTATGGCTTTCTGGACTACTTCAGGTACCAGGTCTGTGATTTTTACTTACTGTGTGTGGTTAGAGTCAAATGTCTTTGTCTGCTTTATGATGCCAGAATGTTAAGATGTAAGCAACTATTTTATATTATTTCAATGCATACAATTTTCACTGCTGAAACAATGATGAAACCCATTTACTGTCACAGTCATCTGTGACATGAGTTAATGGGACTTCTTTGTCGAGCTAATGGAAGCCCATTTCCAAAATGAGATTTTGATGTAAGGGGTTTTTTGAATTTGAAAAAACAACAACTTTGTCATGATTACTCAAAACAAACACTGATGCAGATGCTTTGTCATAGTCACATTGTGCTTTCTATTCACTGAAAACACACACATTTCCTTCTAGTGTGGAAGGAACACAGTAGACATGTGCCTATTCAGAACCTGTTGGGGCACTTGGGGCCCCACAGCCTCACCACACTGCATGCTGATGGAAACACGGGAACACAAGACAAGAAAGCCATGGGCTAGCTCCTCCTTCTTCAGCTCTGCAGAAACTGGTCTGTGGCAGTGGCAGAGCCAGATGCTGCATTATCTTCTGAGCCACCCCTTTGTAGAGCCCATGGATAATGTTGGCATGAAGAAGCCCTTGGCAGTTAAGTTCCAAAAGTCCTCTGGGACTGAGGGGAAGGCAAAGGAGCCAGTACTACTAGAGAGGACTGTGGCTCTCTTGAAATTCATTTGTACTTAAGAGAACTCCAACTTAGGTGAAAACAAAAATTCCAGAGATTTTTTTTTCCATAATGGGGGAAAGACAACCTTCTTTAAGGCCTGCTTTGCCTTTACCAGGCATCCCTTCCTCATATTTCCCTCTCTACCTCCACATCCCATCTGCCTTCCCCCAGTTTTCTTCCCATAGAGCTTTCTGTGCAGGAAAGGATGTAAGTTACTAAAACAGACTTTGGAAACAATGGGGAGGATGAAGAGTGGAGACTGAACTTAAAGGCTACAGTAGTCCTAAGACAGCTTTATTTCCTGCTGGTTAACTGAATATAACTGTCTAATTTTTGTGCAGTCAGAAGTTCAAACCCTGTTATTCAGATGATTTGGCAGGATACTGGTGTTTAAGATGCTGAACTTACACCTACCTTCATAAGAGGCCACCAGAGACACAGATAGTTTCTGATTATCATGTAAGTGTGGGAGTCATGCAAACATCAAAAGTTTTAAAATTTTTAAGGCAGTCCCAGCCAGGAACCATTCTGCTATCTGCTGTCTCCTGTACTCACTGGAAGCAAAAAAGACTGTGGAAATTCAGCTATGGGATAATTTGAACAGAAGTAATTTTCCTGAATGTGGACTGGATGGAAAAAACAAATAGGCTTTCAGCAAGCACCAGGAGGAAAGCAGCAAGACCACGAGGAAATAACCTTCCTTATTTGGCTCACCTTACCTGCTTGAGAACTGTTGTTGGTTTTGTTACATACCTGCGCCTGGGGCAAACAGTTTCTTTCGATTGGCATTGTAGCAAGCTTGGCTCTGTCACGTCTTACAGAAAAATCTGGTTTACTTTTAACGTAGGACTCCTGTTAGAGTAGTAGTAAGGATTCTTCATGTATCATTCTAGGTCTGATTCTATCACTAATTTTTCTGTTTCAAGAAAAATCCCTATTCCCTGATCTATCACTTAGAGTCTTATATGAATGATTTAAGAAACAAAACCTTGAGCTCTGGAGTTTTTGAATGGGTAGATTTGCCTCCCATGGTTTAGTGCTCATGGCGCGTAATGTATCTCCTTTGCGCTGTATGCCTGAAGGGTTGTGACATTCCCTTTCACCAGGACACAAAGCCATTAAACTCTTTTACACTTCTGAGACAGGTTACATATAAAATGGCTTAAAAAGCCAGATATTTCACTCCAAAGTTTCCATTAACATGGCTTTGAAGATCCCTCCTGGTAAGCACCACTGAACCAGGATCTCAATCTCCATGCAGGCTAAAAAAGCAGTATTTTCAGGAGTCCTGATGTGCATGTCAGAAGGCCAGGGAAGCAGAAGGTGTTTTAGAGACTCTCCTCAACAGAACCACCCCAGCCTTGCTGTATGCAGGTTATCTTGTCCCAGTATTCTTGGGAATGGGGCTACCAACCCTACTAGCCTTCCATAACATCAGCCTAGTGGAGTCTGCTTCAGGGCTTCCCTGCAATAGGACAACCCCAGATTGCTGATCCTTCTCTCAGAAGTGGACATGTAGTGCTCAGGAGCTCCCTAAGCTGAGCTGTTTCCTGGGTACGAAGCTGTGGTGCTTGGCTTGGTTCTCGGCCACACTGGTGACTGAAGCACCAGGGAAGGACTTGCAAAGGAGCTGGAACTTCTTCAGTGTCTTTCTAAGTGTGGGGTGGGGAGAACTGAGTCACAGATTGGAAGCTGCCAAGCCTGCAAGCAGCCCACTTTTCCTCAGCAGCATGCAGGCTTCAGCCACCACAGCAGCATCGTGTCTGCAGCTTGGTGCTGAACTGAGCACTGGTGGGAAGTGAAATTTCAAGTCCTTGTGTTGAGCACTCCAGTCTCCTCTGGTGCCTCAAGCAGAGAACCCAGCAGAACACCCAGGACTAGGCTATCAAGGGTGGCTGCTACGTCCCAGTATGCTCTTAAGGTCATCTCATCATTACCTTGTGGAAGTATGCGGAGGTCCAGCTGAGATCTGTGCTACTTTCTGCAAAAATGTGTCAGATGCAAACACCCTATGCCAAAGAGCTTATGGTGTGAGAAAGAGAGGCAAGGGATGCTGGGCTAAAAATGATCCTGAGGTGAAAAAAAAAAAGCCTCAGGTCACAGACCTGTTCTGTAGGAAAGCTCCCTGGGGAACAGAGCTCTCCTGAATTCTGTATAAGTGACACCTCTGTCAGCACAGGCTGTCTCTGCGAGTGCTGCAGGCAATACAGGTGCTGGCTGGTGAAACAGCCCCTTCATCAAATATGATGAAATAGAATGGCAATGGTTTAGTCATGCAGCCTGCTATGTATGATCAAACAGCATCTTCCCAAGGTATGAATCATACTATGGGTTCTGTTCCAGCACAGTAAGACTGGGTTACTAGAGCAGGGTGTGAGAGAGCTGGCTGCCAGTACTACTTTTATTTATCTGAATCTCACCATCAGCCACGTGTGTTTGAAACAGAGGCATTTATTCAGTTTTTCCTGGTGATATCTTCAGAGGCTTCCACTGACTTAAATTTGCGTCACCCTTATCTCTTTACATAGGCACGACAAACTCTTCCTGGTTGTGCATCACCTGGCCATGCATTACCCACTGACACTCAACACAGAGTGTCATTTTATTCCAAGCCACCTGTTTTTTATCATGCTTGGAGACTGATGACATAACCTTGCATGTTGCCAGTCTTCGCGATGGAAATAGGAGTTCTGCTACTGTGGTTTTTTTTTTCATCTGGACACAGCAGATCCTCTCTGGACTTGTAGCTGATCTTATATTTTGAATTCCATCCCCTCATCTCTGTACTGAGATTACAGTCAAATTGTTCATACTGAACTTCTCCAGAAAGCAGATTTTAGCAGAACTACCCACATGTTTTGAAAGCAAGCCATTGATACAGCATCAAGGAAAGGAATGGCCGAAAATGGTTCAGGAAAAGCAAGCAATTAGGAAGGAATGGGTAAGGAATCCAACTTTTTCTGTTTCCATCATTCAGCTGTTGTGGAGTACCTCAATCAAGGAAACAGAGATGGATTGCTACTGTGGCAGCTTCCACTAACAGGCTGGTTCTTGCCATTTTTCTGGCTCAGATGTGCACATGGTTTTAACAGAATTGTAAGTCTGACATAAAATATGACATTTTTATAACTCATATAGGGGTTGTAAACATAACCTTCATTAACCTGTGCCATTCCAAAGTGGAGATCCCTTTAATGTCTTCCGGTATTTTCAAAATTGTGCTTTGAACTGATGAAGGCCAAAATATTATTTAGTTGTAACTTGAGGCTCAGAACGATAAGCAAAATAAATGTCAAGGTGCCTTTTTTTTTCTTATTT
>WEIT01029153.1:106095-119034 GCA_013389985.1 Dryoscopus gambensis
AAAAAAAAAAAAAAAAAAGAAGAAGAAGCAGGGCAATCAGCTAAGTAGAAATTTGTGGTTTATGATATGATATAAATGCAATTATGATTTCTTGTAGGGTTGGACTCTCAATCTTTTCATTCCAGTAATTAATGCATTCCTTGCTTGTTGAGTCATCACACTGAGTGCAAAACTTATTGCAGTTATTTTCACACCATAAATATCAGGAGAATCCATTTAAGAGAAAATATGCTGCTGTGAAGGCTGTAGATAGTATCTTTAAAAACTGATCATTTCATATAGACTAGAAACCTCATTTTATAGGGTCTGAAAATCAAACACATAGAATCATTTACTAGTTAGTTTATGTATATGTCTATACTTTAAAAAGTGTATGTGTGTGTATATATATATAGATATATAAAGCTCTATTTCTGTAAGTTTATTGGTTGATTCTGAGCAATTCCCATGTATTTAATGTACCTAACCCAAAGCAAAATATGTGTAACTGCATCTTTATGCTACACGATCACTCTTACTGGCTGCCATGACTACCGACTACATGTCAGAATGCAAAAGACAATGAAAGGAGACAGTCTGGAAAATCCAATTTTCTTCTGGGTTTTGAAAGGAATTTTAATTTTGTGGAACAGTTTAAAATAAGAATGTCTCATCAGTTTGAATAAAGGCATTTTCTTTATAAAGTTTGCTGTCTGTACACAATTGCAAATGACATGTATACGTAGATTACTTACAAAGGAAGAATTCCTATCCTTCCAATAATACAATGGGACATGCATTATAATGGTGTTAATTAAAAATAGTATTTTAAATTTGAACGCCAGAACAAAACAAGCTCCTAATAAATAACTTCTGAGTTTCCATATAAAACTGTTTGATACTGGAGTTTGCCTGTCAACATAATTCATAATTGTAGAAGATTTTGCTTTAAACCCAAGGAGGTGTGATAATGGAAGCTGTATTGCTCTGATGCTTTATGTTATATGGCTTAATTCCCATTTTTCATAGCAAAGACTATAGAGATGTAAATGTTTTTATACAATTTTAAGTCTAATCAGTGGGGTATATGAGGGAGCAAGGGGCTGTATTTAATTATGAGATATTACAAAGGACTGAATTTCCAGGTTTAGAGAAATGTAATCCCCAATTTAAGATAGTCTCCCTATGTAGGAAGCCTGTCAAAGGCATGTGTATCTTTGGAGAAATCCTTTGATTAAAAAATAAAGTCTTCAGGTTTTGAAGGACTTTGAAAGCACTGCACAGAGTAAGAAAAAATGACAGCAACTCACTCATCAACCATGTTGATACAAAGCAGATTCTGTAAAACTCATCTTTTTACTTGGTGTTATCTGCTAACAAGTGGGCAGCAGAATGACTAGAAGAAGTATCTTTTGGCAGGTCACCAAATCTAGAAACTGGGGCTACTGTGAAAATCTATTTTTACAGCATTGAAAGACGTAGGATAATTTTCTGTTAGTCTTCTCCACAGTCCAAAAAAAGTACAAATGCCCAAGTGAGTTTTCGGATGATGGGTTCCTAAACCCATAACTGTCAATGCTGAAGGATGAAGTGTAAGAACCAAAATAGGAATGGATACTGGGGAAGAGACTTTTTAAAAACAGAAATTTGCAGAAATAAATTCAGCATGTGTAGGTTGGCTCCAAAAGTCTCACAAGGAAGAGTTTGGGTTTGGGGTTTTTTTGCTATTTCTTCAATCTTTCTTTTAAATGGTCCAGGTTTGGAAGACAGAGAGAGGAAGCAGAGGTGTGCGTGAATCAGCAGGAGGGGTTGGGTTCACCAGTGATTGAAGGTGTTTGGTGCTGTGGAGCTGCACCTGAGGTAGTGCATCTAGTCTTGGATCCCCCACTTTAAGAGGGACATGGAGGAACAGGTGAAGTTCCAGTTGAGGGCTATCAGGAAGCTGAGAGATTATTGGGCAAAGAAGTGACCTAAGAGACACTATATTAGGTACTCAAGATTAATGAAATGACAGAATCAAACCCTTCCAGATGACACACATCTGTCACTCTGTGGCTTTCAGATCTTTCTATGTGATCTTTACTTAAACAATCTATGCAGCTCTTACTACCAATTACCAGATTGATACCTCTACTATTGTATCCTGCTATGACTTTATGCATATATGCAAACATTTCATTGCCTCTGTAATGAAAATAATGATACCTCTCAACAGCATATTGCTAAAAATCTATCATGGTTGGGCATAGATTATAAATATTATTGAGTATGCTAACCAGAAGATGTATAAAATTAACAAGAAAAAAAAAGGAAGATAAAGAATGACAGCCTATTCTTGGAAACCATGCTGATGGTGCAAAGAAATTAGTATATTATTCAGAATTGATTAAATTGGCTGAGAGGGAACATTTGCTGGTGGGATACTTTTATTACAATTGATGCTACAATAAAACTAGAACAAGAGCCACTGATGGCAGTGAAGTGACCTGCGTTTTGAGTAGCTTTGCTCAGATTTGCATAATAGAAGCACTTTGATTTTTGAAGGTGTAAAATTAATGCATAAATGTCTATGCTATAACAATTTATATGGACTTTCGGGAATGTGACTGCTCCCAATTAATCCTTTCATGACCCACCTCTCTTTTTCATCTTTCTCTTCTCCTTTCCTCTTTTTAACTATTTTTCGATTTAATGGTATTTTTCCTATCCCAAAATATTACTGAAAATGTCTAGCGTATATTTGCTCTGTCAGTCTATCTCTCTCTCTGCAGCTGCCTCTGTGTCTCTATTTTTTCTGCAATACTGGCCTCCACTTAGAAGAAAATCTTGATGAATTCAGAGATGCTACTCTGCTACTAAATTAACCACATGAGGAGCTGATCCCTGCAGAGATGCTCCACTGATTGTTGGTGTGAGGGTGTTTGTCTCATTTAGAATTAAAAAAAAAAGATCTTGCAATAGCGAGATTTTCAGGGCACTGTGCACCAGCATCAACAATCTGTCATTAATGGCAAATCAGAACTTCTTTGTTGTTCAGCCTGTCCTTTGTGACAGATTCATCAAACTTCCAGAACTGGATTGTCCATCGAGTTTTTAATATATTCTAAGAGTAGCAGGAGTCAGATATATGCAAATGTCAATTTGTAACAGCCTATTCTGTCTCTTTCATTATATGATCAAGTTCTTTTTCCAGTATAAAAAATAAGTTTCTTTTTCTGCATAATTAAATTCTCCTTTTTTTTTTTTTAAAGTGTAGCTAGCTCTTACATGATTTTTTTTTTAATAATAAAGGAGATATTTCCTCCTAAGTTGATGTTTTGGAAGATTTAAAGTGGGAAAAATAGGTTCATCAGATGTAAATCAGGATGAGTCTACTACACACATAGATTTCCACTGGTTTAGGATCTAATTCTGGCAAGACAGGTGTTCCTGGACTTTGCAAATCTTTGCCACTTGAATGTGCAAACACAGTCAGCCATTGCGATTTCCCATCTTGTGCCATTTTGTTTCTTCCACTGCATTAGAAAATATGTCCTTCCACTGAACATCACATTGTTAAACTACAATTTGTTCTACAGTTTTCTTGGCTGGAAGGCTGCCTCTTGCTGAATTTTGGAGAAGCTTTTAGCTAAAAACATTTCACTATTTCTGTGAAGATGACTAGGGAAAAATACATACATGTGGTAAACTAAACAAGTGGTTATTGCACTTGTTTGAAAGGTTCTAGAGCTTTGTGCCAGGGAATCATTCTTCATTTGAAAAATCTGTTCAGGCCTGGCCATGGAATAAGTCAGTGAAGTATTGGATTCCAACCTTCAGCTGTGTCTGAGATACAAATCCAAGCTTTACAGCCAGTTGCTCTCACGCCACTTTGTGCTGGATTCTGATTCCATGTGGGCTGAGAGTGATGCTGTGGACCAAAGGAGCACTGGAAATCAGAAAAAAAAGAGGAAACAACTATCCTGTGGTCTCAATTCCTCCCCTTCTGGCCTCACAGAAGTGTGAAGGACTACAAGAATGAAGAAGTTGTGTGAAGAGATAAGAGCTGAATCTGCATCGTGGAAGTTATTGCCAAGTGCAGACAAATTAAAAAAAAATAAAGAAGGAAAACCAAGCAGGTAAAGTCAGTCAGGGAATAGGAAGACTGAAACTGGATCAAGAATGAGGGTAACACTTGGCTGACTGGGTAATGAAACTAGGTTGAGAAAATCAGGGAAAAGGTACCAAAGAAATGGATGAGACTGGAAATCAGTAGGTGGTGGGGATGGAGTAGATGGGAAATTGATTAGGATGGCAGATTGCTCACAAGAACACTGAGAGTCATCTCAAATAGAAATCTTCCTAACTGCTATCTCAGACTTTCTCCTACATGTAAATGACATGAAAAGACTATAAAGACAGTAGAGTCACAGTTCAGGGACAGACCGGGGTCCATCTGATACAATACTCTGTTTCCACAATACTTTTTCTTAATTTTGTTTCAATCTTGGAAATTCTATTTGTATAACTACATTGAAATGTACTAAATATAATTTTGCAACCTTCATATTGTAGATTACCTGTTTGCTTATCTAAATGCCTTGATTTTGCTGCATGGGTTCAGTATTTGTTCTTATTGCAGTTTTTTACCCTTGACAGCCCTGTTCACATCTTTGTGCAGAAACCAGGATGCCAGCAGACATGAGACCCCTTGAACAGCACTGGCAAACTATGCAAACTGGTAATTACAATTGTAATTACAATTTTGCAGAGGACTTGAAAGTACCTCTGTCATGTTTAATCCTGTTTTTCATGCTCCTCACAACAAGAAGGTGAAATATTTTACACTGTTAATCAAATGCAGTATGATTCTCTAAGTTCCCTTCCTAATGTTTCACTGCAAAAATAAAGTGACTGTACTTCAAAACAGAGTAACTTGAATCGTCAATGCAATTTAAGATAAATATTTTACTGTTACTTTTCTTAAGAAGTCATTATTGATATTTTACTTGGAAAATGATGATATTTAGACTTAGAACATCACTTCCTAGCAAGAAGTTATTTGCCTTGAGAACATTGTTGCTGACAACTATTAAACATTTAGGTTTTAAAATCAGGAATCAGGGCTTCATTCCCACCTGCAACATATAATATTGAAAGCCCTCTAACTGCAGTCTGGACAGCATCAAAAAATATCTGAGTACATAGAAAAGATATTATCTTAGAAATAGCTTTTTGTATTACATCTACATAATAAATTGAATAAACACCAGTACCTGGAGACAAAGAAGGTATTTTCAAGTGGTATAAATATGACTTGAGTGACATTAGCTGCCCTTTCCTATCACATGAATAAAGTAAGCAACAAATACATTAAAGTAGGTAATAGAATAATAAAATGGGTTACAGAAGTGAATTTCACTTCCAAAAATGTCTTTGAAAAATTATGGAGATTGATTCATGCATTTGTTTTAAGATTTCCTAGGCACATGCAACATTTCTTACAGCTTCATTCAGGTAACTGGAGGATTTGCAGCACAAAAATAGTAGTAAACAAAAAACCCATAATTTTTGATACGCTTCCCAGTAGCAATGTTGCTAAAAAAATTTTAGTGCATCTTTGACATGGCTGTGGTCTCCACAGTCTTTTGAAAAAGAAAAAATAACTGCGATAATATTAGTCACTCCAGGGAGCTCTGCCAATGAAATGACATCAAGAGTCATCCTAGTGGAAACCAGAGGATGAATTTGAACATGTATTTATCAGAAATCTTAGTCCAAAAGGACAATGTGTGTTTTCAATAATTTTGAAAGCATCAAAAATAGCATCAATATCAGAAGTTATAGCTACTTAGTGACTAGTGAATATATTTAAATGTGAAAACCTTAAACATTAAAAGTCACTTCATCTACCTTCACGTAGAGTGTACCTTAGCTTAGGGAAAATTCTCAATTTTTAGAACTCTATGCCAGTCAGTAGTATAAAATACACACACCATTATTTTTTCTTTACCTAAGAAGTTCCCTAAGGATTATAAAAAAGTAGCTCAATAGCACAGAATGCTAATACAGCTTTAGTAGGTAAATTGCTCTATTTCCTAATCGGATCAGTATGGATTTTGGCAACTTCTATAACATCAGAGCATGGTTACATATTTCCATGCAGTATGGAATGTAACCTCACATCCCAACTCTGAGGTAAGTACCCAAGATTATCCCCATCTTAATGCAGAGAAAGTCAGGTCAGAAAATGATTAACCTACAAATCCAGTAAAGGAACTAGGAGCCTAAAATGATGCTTAAAAAAACCTCAGGGTTCTAAATCGAAAATCTGGATCCTAGAAATTCCTGCACAGATGAGGAGAGGTCATGAGAATACAGAAGAAACACAATTTGTGCTCTTCAAATTGGTGTGCATTGAAAGGTGCTAGATTTTGGACAAAGATGGCTCAGACTTGAAATGTTTAGTCCACTAACATTGGGAATTGTGTGTTCTTCCAGCTCACAGCATTCCTCTGTGCAGCCTTTTTCCTGGGAGCATGTGGCACACATAGATCGCACAAGGTTCTTCATAAATGGAGGAGCAGCCACACTTTTCTTTTAAAATGCAGCTGAGGAGAAAAGCTGCTGGCCCTCTTACTCCTGCCCTTTGGAACAACTGCCTACAGTGACACCTTTGACTGGGAAGTGCCAGAGCTGGGGTCAAACTCTCAGAATCGGGAAATTCAAGCCAAAGGGTCCTAACTGCCACACAAACAAACTCAGGTTCTATTTTCTGCTCCCACAACTGTGTCTATTTTGCCACATCATGCAAAATCTAGCGATGCTCCTGGGATCCCCATTTCCTAGGCGTAGGTCATCTTACTTCCTGTGTGCTCTCTTGTCCTCTCTCTAGCATGATGTTCTTCCCATGAGAGAGTGGAAAGAAGGCACAGCTTGGTGGCCCTGGTGTTCTGTGGGGAGGGAGGACACACAGGGACAAGGGCCACCACATCCCAGCACCACACCTGGAGGCCAATCACCAGCTGTTTGGCTCAGGGGCAGGAGTGCACCCATTGCCACCTCTTCTTCTCCACCAACCACAACGGAAAAGTCCAAACCAGGGCTTCTCTGTGGCTGTGGGTGAAGTGCCCAAGGTACAGCTGAAGTCGCACCATTCATCCCTGCATTCTCCTCTGGGTCACTGAATAAAGAGTACATTCCCTTTGGGCAGACCTTGACCATAGCCAGAGGTGCTGACCTCCCGCCCCATGCTGCGGAGGTACAGTCATGCTTGTATCTCACCACAGGTGCTTTAGAGTTTACTAACCCTATCCTCGGTCACCTCTCTAAACTAAACTATCTGCTTGGGGCAAAACTGGTGAAAAACTCCTAACAATCCTGTTTTGTGATTGTGTGTGTGAAGGATCACAACCTCTCCATACAGTAACTGCTACAACAGTGGTAGGTTTTGTGTATTGGAATGAATGCATAAATCAATTTATTTATGAACGGCTTGGATTTCACAGCTATAACTTAAAAAGAATAACAACATTTCTAAATATATTCAGCAAAGCCTAATGTTTTGTGCAGATGCTGTGCACCAGTTTAACTGCACATCCTGGCAGAAATAGCTTAAATTCACTTCATTGGTTAAATTACTTAGTAGCAGACAGGAAAAAGAAAAACATAAGTGGAAGAGAAAATGAAATAATTTCAGATCAGCTTTGTATGCTGGTATTTCTCAGACACATGATGTTGTAAGTATTTAGTTCCCAGGGGCCAGCATTTCTGCATCTGTCCATTTTTTTGGTGACTCAGGATGCAGGCCCATGTGGATTGAGCTCTCCAAAGGAATTTTTGTCTGTTTTTGAAAAGTGCTGAGCAACTAGAGGAATAGGTACTTTCTGCACTGCAGTCATGGGTGCGCAGCACCTTGCAGGACTGAGATACCTGCCTCTGGTAGAACTGCTGGCTGACATTCATCGTGGGGACCCACACTTCCAAGTGGGATCAACAGTACTTTTAAACGGAATGAAAACCAACACCACCTCAGACTGTATCCATAGAATAGTGCGATGGTTGTGTGTAGCCTAGGAAGAATTGTGAATAGCAGCAACTCCTCCAAATCAGCTGCCAGTTTCTGTGTCCCCATAGGCTAAGGACCAGCTGATTGTGCTGAGGCCAGTGGCTGTACTCCACTGGCTCCAGTGAGGAAAGACTCATTTGCAAAGTTGGTTCATCTGTCATCCATTTTATGGATAAATGCTGAAGACGACATGTTCTCTACAAGCCGCCTGAGGAGGGCAACAGTTTTTGTTGATAAAGGTGACTTGTATGGAGAACTGACAGCGGGTTTTTTGAAGGTAGTTACTGCAGAGGTAAACAAGAACTGCTGCTTCATGATATAACATTTGCTCCTCCTCTTGGGCAGGACTACCTGAGTGCCAGGATAAAGGGTTTTGAAGCCTGATAACCTAAGTTGAAAGGCAAATTTACACTCCCTCTCACCAGCCTGTGAGAAGGCTTGATGGAGGACTTCACTTCCAGTGGTGGTGTTGCCCACTGGTCACAGGGCCAGACGCCACCCTCAGTCCCTCATATTCAGCTTTTTTGCTGTACCAGCTCTAGCAAAGCTTTTAGTGAGTTAATTTTCCAACTATATAAATTATGTGGTGTGACATAATTTTGGGTGCCTACTTTGTGACTCCTAAGGCTTGTTATTTTTCAGGAGTGCTGAGCATCTCTTTGTTTCTTTTGTCTGTGAACTAATGAGGTAGTTAAATTAGACCTACATGAAAATGCTGCACAGGTCAAGTATTGCCCAGACCAATTTGTCACGGGAACCTTCTCCTCTCTGTTTTAGACTACAAAGTAATGCTGACTTCTCACTGCAAGCAATTAGGAGAATTAATTAGTTAGTACTGGATAGCCTTTGAAGGCTGAAACACTATCTAAATATATTGCTGGATGTGAGTGCCCCATCTCTCTTTGTAATGAGGTGTGTTTTTTTCAAATTAATGATATTAATTTGAAAATGGAGAATTCTTTTCTAAAGAAATTAATATAAATGTCACCTGAGATAAATCTAACCATAAGAGTAGATTACACAGTATATATAATAAAAAAATAGGTGTGAAAAATCTGATCTAGAGAAATGTACTATTGTAGTACAAATACGAATAAAAATAATGAAAAAAAAATCCAGGCTTAAATAATAAATTAAAGAAAATTCAAACTCACAAAATTAATGTGAATGAATTACAGGAATACATTATTAAACAGGGAAGTTTTTAGTCTAACTAGATCTTATATTGGGACAAAGAGGTGATGGTAATGGAGGTGGAGGTGAGAGAACATTTTGGAAGTGTTCAAGCTGCTGAATTTTATTTTTATTTCCTCAGTGTGTTATGGGATATCTTCCATAAGAAAATGGAATAGATGACGTTCCATACTCCTGCCTGTACACCTCACAGGATAAGTAAAGAACTGCTATGAGGCAATGTAAATTCTTAGCCATATGGACTGTTTTTAAAATTATTCCTGCCTTAATTCTCAATAGCAGGAAGAGTAATCTAGTCTTTCAAAACCAGGAAAAGAATGTGAATAGGTGTTAACCTCAGTTCTTTAGTGAATTTCACTTACCAACATTTTTATATTTGCTCAGTAATAAAAGTTCTCAGAAAAAATAAACTAACTGAAATGTTATCACTTCAATTTCTTTATCATATCAAAATGATATCAGGAAAAGGTTTTTCAGCCCAGAGGGTGGTAGGGCACTGGCACAGGCTCCTTGGTCACAGCACCAAGCCTGACAGAGTTCATGAAGTGTTTGGACAATGCTCTCGGGCACATGGTGTGACTCTTGGGGATGTTCTGTGCAGGGCCAGGAGCTGGACTCAATGACCCTGATGGGTCCCTTCCAACTCAGCATATTCTGTGATTTTTTTTCTCCTAGTGAAATAATTTGGAATAGTGGTATATCAGTCAAATCACATTTCTGCTAACACTATGATACAATACATTACTTCTGGATTCTTGCCTATGTTCATTCTTCTCTTAAAGTAATTTCCTATTTACAGATATGTAATTTTCTGACAGTTGGAAATAATTCAGAGCTGATGTGTGTTCATTTATTTATAAAAGAGGAAGGTTAAAACCTTCAGCTAAAACTGAATAATATGGAAAGAAGTGTGTTCAATCCAAATTCAGCCTGGCGTTTAGCCATATGTTGTTTAACTTGAAGCTTGTCATTGCCATTGATATTCAGATGACTACTCATGCAATTTTTGACAATCAAGCAATTGTTTAAGTGTAGCAGCAGATCAGAGGGAGAATTCTTACCCCTTTGCAGTAAAAAAGCCTACTTATTAAAATAAATGAACCAGTTTAACTCAGCAACCATACACTTATTTATGACTTCACATGTATGTTACATATCAGATAAAACAATAATGTAGTACTCAGTTAATAGAAAAACTTAGCACTGACCTTGCATTCATCAAGCTAAGTATCGAGGTCTGAGCTTGTAACTAAAATGCAAATGACAAAGCAGAAGAGGAACTCTGAAGCACTTCTACAATGGTTTAATCAGTCTTACTGACATATGCGAAAGAGGGAGCATGGGGCTGCCTGAATTCCTGTATCCTCATAATCCCACCCATTTATCACCCTACAGTGCCTCTGACTATCTCAAAAGGAGTTGACATTAAAACACTTCCTTAACACACTATTAACACATACCCCATATATTTCTGTAAACAACTTCCTATAAAATAAACTGGAACCATAATTGGGACTGAGATTTTCTGTATGACGGTTGTCTGAAGATGTTCAAATCATAAAAATTCTTTAAATAAAACACCACCACGAAACAATAAAATAATGGTTTCAAACACCTTTCTAGTTTCAGTGGCATCGCAGACTGCTTCACCCTCACATTGCCATCCACGTACCTTACACTAAATAAGTTTATCAAACCAGATATGTGGCCTGATTGGTCTGTAGTGACCCTACCAGCAAAGGCACTGATTTATGTAACACATAGCCAGTTTGCTTGGGAGCTTAAGGTATGGAGTCCCTATATCCAATACAAATTTCATGTGGAAGATGGTGTCAGGGGGAGGATGAAATTTAAAAGCTCCCAGAATTTCTGTACAGTCATATTACATGGAATTTCAAAAAAAGACACACTTAAAAAAAAAACCCTAAACAAAGATGCTTGTGTGGCATGCATCATTCATATACTATGTAAACTAAACAGAAAGCAGGATCTCAGGGGCATTCAGAGCGTAATGATCTCCAGAAGTTCTTGCAGCTGCTGAAATTCCTATGTAAGTAAAAGGAGCTTTCCTTGAAAACCTTCTATTTTACACTGCCTAATAGAAAATGAGGCTTAATTTTGCTTTCTATGGCAGAATATAAACACAGGCTTGTTCAAGATATTTAGCATCTGCCTACCCTGAGTTATATGAAGAGTTCTGTCCAAAGCCAGTAGGACTGTTCTCATGCTCAGACACCTGATTAAGTGCCTTGCTGGATCAGGGCCAGAAACATAATAGTGGGCTGGGTTAAGATGATTAGAAATGTTTTGCTGGCTCCAGTGGTAGCAGAACCTAGCCTTTATTGCTACTTTGCAAAATATGGTGCTCAACAGGGGAAAAAAATCAGGCACTCTGTAGTTCTTTCAGTGTTCTATTGGGTAAAGTTTGAGTATAGAACAAATGTAGCTCATTTAGCCCTAACTGGAAATGTGCATTCCTGAGAATGCATCTATTTTTCCACATGAAAATAAAATTTGTTGCCTTTTAGTAACTCTTGAAATAAAGTAGTTTATTCTAATAGGCTGTCTAGATCCAAATTTTGTCTATTAATAAATATAACAAGGAAGAATATAGTTTAAAGAAATTATGAGAATCCTTTAAGCTTTGTCAGTTTAAAGATGGAAGATGCTTTTAATAAAGTAATTTTAATTTTTTAATTGAATGTTGTTGTAATTAGTATTTTTAGGAACTTGAGCTAGGTAGCTGCACAGCTTTTTATTGCTGGTGTAGGTGGCTCATTAACCAGGGATTAACAGACAAACTGGCGTCACACAGTCCCTCTGTCTCTGGGAACCTAATGATTCCTAGCATCACTCTTGCTGCAGAAATCTTTATATTTATGTGCTGCGAGATCATTAACAGCAGGCTGAGGAGCCCTTCCTTCCCTTGTGACAGAATTCCTAACAGGCCTTCTGCAGCGATAAGTCCCCGACCAACTACAAATTATCAATACTGATTACAGGATTGCTGCAGTGGGGAGGGGACGGCGTGTTCGGCACTGCAGGGCTGGCCAGGTTCCCACAGCCCTCACTTCCCTCCTCTGTTTGCATCTACAGCTGTCTCATTCCCTGTTCCCAAGGGTGCCACCGCCGGGTTAGAATGCTTTCAATCCACACCAATTGTTCCTTGGGAGCGGAACATCAGCATTCAGATAAATGCATTGGTGTAATGCATCAGTTTCAGCTGGCGCCAGGAGGGCTTGGTGTAACTTTGTGCAATGTGATGAAGAGTGGTAACAAGAACCTGCACAAATGGAAATTTGAATGGGATTTGCTTCTTGGGGAGGACAGTAATTGTGCTGGGAGTGTTTCATCCTTATTTTGTAGGATTTGCGTGTGCACGACATTAATGGTGAATGATTGTGAAAACTTGAATTTGAATGCGTCAAACGCAGGTCCAGCCTCATTCCTCTTCAAAAACCCAAAAAACCAACAGAAACCAACCCCAAGGCGCGTTAGGGTCTGGACGCTTTCAGCAGCCGGACCCCACGACTGTTCTCCCGCTCCTTCTTCCACACCCTCATTGGGATTTTTTCGCCCACCCTCCCCAGCAGCCTCCCTCGAACAAAGGGGCCAATGCCGGGCTACCGCCCTTCGCATCTGCCAGGACCAGCAGGACCAACAGGGACCCGACGGGAACGGGCTCCCCAAGACCCGGGAGCCCCCCGGGGCCGGGGCTG
>WEIT01029153.1:122227-154037 GCA_013389985.1 Dryoscopus gambensis
CTTCCCACTTCCCTGTAGCCGCCGCAGCGGCAGCGGCGCTTCCCCGCTCCCTCCGCCACCGGGAACGGCGCCTCTGCCCGACCCCCGGGTGCCCCAGGCCGGGGCCGGGACTCCCCGCAGTCCTTTCCGCGGGAGCCGGCGCGGATTGTCAGGCCTGGGGGGCGTGGGACGGACGATGACAGTTCGGGTCTCCCGCAGGAGCAGTTCCCGGGCTCCTGGGGCGGGGAGCGCCGAGAAAGCGGTGCAAGAAATTGCTTGACAATCACTGTCATGTCAAATCTTGCCATGTACAGGAGCACTTACCAGACACCTCATACATCATTTCTGTTCCACTGACTGCCACTTTCTGATGTTGTATTTCACATAAATTTTACAGGAGCATGAATTAAGCTCCACCATGTCCTAGGAAGGCTAGGACTTTTCTTTCACAGTCTGGGCCTTTTCTTGATTGATATTGAAATGCGTTTGCAAGCCAGACAACCTCCAGGTGTGTGGCTGTACGGGTTGTAAGGATGTATTACTGAAGGAAACACCCCTGAATTGCTTCTAAATAGCAGTGGGACATAACTGTGGCTTTCATCCAATTTTCGTTGGACATTTCCCTAGCCACGGCCAGATCACTGAAAACCTTTTGTTCATTTTCCCTGTTTGTTCTTTTCTCCATTTGTTAGAAAAGATTTTACTTTTTACCCCATTGCACACAAGGGAGAAGGGGAGGTGATACTGGAAAGAAAAATGCTTGTGCAGCACTTTGAAGACAATTGCCTCTAAGTAAATGAACTGCATTGGCACTGAAATGTGAATCACAGAGATAGGAATAGGTCATGAATCTCTTATTCTCTGCCTGTGCTATGTGTTTCCACTGCATAGGCTGGGAGGCTTTGCCACCTTATTTAGTTTTCTTTAATAATCTAAAAAGTCAGCTTTTTTCCTACTGAATTTTGGGAGAATTTATTACACTCAACCTTTGTCATTAGGAAATGTAATGGATCTTATTTATAGGAGCTGATTTTTTTTCTAGTTGTTTACTTCTACTCTTTCTTTAGGCCTTCCAGAGTGATTTCTCTTTATGTTTATGAAATTTTAGAAAATTAGTTAGTAATTAGTTCATTATTAGCTTGTTTACACCCCTCTTACTTTCAAGTCCTCGCCAAAACTTATGATAAAAGATATTGTTCAGACTGTACAATGAAGCATTCAAAACTCAAAGAAGAATGGTGCCTATATAACATTAATTACTCTTCCTGTGCATTTATATAATGATAGAGATTTCAATTATACACTCACATGCTATTTTTTTCTCTCTACATACATAGCAAGATGGATGGTACTCCCTTTTTGAGCACAATTTGATATTTTATTTTCATTTTGTTCTCATAAAAAAGAACCTTGACACAGTCCTCTGTGTCCTTGAAAGCATGGGTACAATAAAGATTTTCTTGCAGGAATGTTTGCCAGAATATTTTCCTAACATGGGTGAAAAAATCTTTTGTCTTGCCTTACTCTTCACAGCAGGTTAACCACAGATTAGAAGATATTAGCATAGTTTGTGTATCAATAAGCAGATAAGCCCTGCATATTTTAATGTGAAATTTAGAGAGAGAAGACTCCAAATATGTGCATGTGTGATTTTCATAATCTTTGTAACATTTGGAATTTTTTGCCAACTTTTCCTGAAATTTTCTGTAGAACTGTATAAATATACCAAGCAGATGAAAAGATTAGCTGTGTGCTGAAAACATAGGGAGAAAGGAAGAGCAGAGATATATCTGTGTTAATGGCTGTGCCTTGTATCTGAAGCATGGTCACCGTTTTCTTCTTGAATTATATCTTTCTTATCCTTTCATTTCCCTATGTAACATTCGTGCTATAAAGCAGTGTTACATTCCCATTAGCATTTCTCCACTTCTGAAATGGTGCTTTTTTTGCTGAGCATAGCCTACCTAAAAATCATCTTGTAAAGAAGCTTGGTAGCGGCTAGATAAGGCAGCTGCAAACAATGTCACCATTAGTGATTTTGGTTGCTGCTTGTTCCCCATGCAGGTTGGAGTACGGCAGCTTTAGCGCTCGCCTGGTTTCATGCCGGCTTTTATACTTGCACGGCTGCACATGGTGCTCCTTTCAGCAGCATGCAGGATCACTGTGGGGAAGCTGAATAATGGTATTATGGCATTTGTGGATTTATTTTTTTTTTTGATTTTCATAGAAATCTGTAAGCAATGGCTTAATGCTAGCACAGGGATTGTACATAATGAGATCTCCCTCAACAACCTTGTCCATGAGATGTGAGCTTGAGCTGTGCCAGGCCACATGATGGGAGTGGCTTGGTTGCAGCTAGATCTGTGCTGTGCCAAAAATATATAAACCGCCAGAGGCCTGGTGAAGGAAGACTGGACAAATTGAGATGGAAACCAGTTACATCATTCTGAATGAGGACAGCATGTGCATGAGACCATGAGGCCTAGTTGGAAAGTGTCCTCCAAGTGCTCTATCCAAATGAGATTCCAAAATGAGGCCCTATCCTGACATGGTTCTGATTTGCTTTCCTGACTAATTTTTTGACCAGCAAAATGCCTCATGTTACATGAAGTCAGCAATAAAATCATGCTGTAAAGTGCCTAATTCTCTTTGCTCTGTCTCCCTTACTGCTTGTTGTGAGAAAGTACTGAGCTATTTTAACTTTCTTTTGCTCTTCTTTGAACTGACTAAATTTCTTGTCACTGTTGGCTGGTTGTCAGCTGTTTCATCATGTCTTTTTCTCACACACCTTGGAGAAGACCAACAGACCATTTGATGCTCCTAGTGTATTCTAGACCATTTTTCTCTATGTAGTCAGGCATATCCATAGGTATATTTGTTTTAGGACAATAAGTGTTATATTATTGTTGGCTGTCAATTAAAGATATGGCTCTTGATATCAGGCACATCGTCTATTCTTTCTGCAGCTAAAATTTATTTTGCCTTAGTGATTTAGCACACAAAACAACAGATGATGATAAAGTAAAAATATGCTGAGGTTAGATAAAACAGACTTTGAAGATATTAGCTGAAATCTTAGTGTGAAATTCACACTTAGAAGGAAACAGTGGCAGAAAATCACTTTGAGGATGAAGTGTAAGAGAGCTTTTTTAGTTCTAGTCTTGCTCTTAGTACATTAAAATGTTTACAGGAAATTTCATTTAACAACTGTTTTTGCTTATGGCTTTGACAGACTTCATTATCTTCATCTGATATTTTTAGTGTTGCCTGCCCCTTATTTTTTTAGCAGTGTCAGTGGACTGAGAGCTAGTCAGGGAAATAGGAAAATGGGATGAATTAAATGCTAATTATGAACAAGAGAAAGACAGCGTAACAACTGGAATAATGAGAGAAAATGGGTAGTGGCTGGACAAAGAAACTGCAATGAAGAAGCCTTTGGGAGAGTGGGTAATTAGGGTCACAGAAGCAGACAAGGGAGAATAGGGTTGTGAGACAGGGCCTGGCATGTGTTTGCCGAAGAGATGAAGAACAGGGATTTGTGGCATAATGTGGGGAGGTGGTTGCTTGGCAACCTTAATTTGGTCCCCTTATGATACATGGGTGATCACATATTGTTTTTATGCAGGATTTCTGTCTCTGTGCGGGATGGACCTGCTCTGGGGATGTGCTGGGGCTGTGCAGGAGAAAGGAGTGATGCGCAGGTGGCTCCTGCCTCATTTATTGCTTGAGCTGGGAAGTCAGTAATGAACAATGGGAGGGGAAAGAAAGGCCATGTGACTGTAGTAATGCACTGTTGCACAGAAGATACTTTTCCTATGTAGTGCTAATGTAGATGCTTAAACCAGTTCTGTGTGGAACCTCTAATGGTCTAATAGCTTCTAATTATCTAATTTTTAATGACCCCTTTTAGAGCCCTAAATCCAATTTGCTCAGCAATCACACCTGCAAGTGAGGTTGCAATGTCTGTGTTTGAAATATTTTTAAATACTTTTAAATTACATTTGTAATGCCTCAGACATAAGATCAAACATCGGTGAATACCTCTGCCTTTAATTTTCCTGTGCCTCCTTGTCCTGTATTTTAAACAGCAGTATTACCTTTTATTTGCTGCTGTGGATTTTTGTGAATTAACTTGAATTTGTGCAGCACTCAGATGTTGAAGTGATGAGCAGCATTGAGAAGCTCTGGAGGAAATTAATATTTCTGGCATCATAAGGCAATTGAATAATGGGCAGTGAACAAAGCATGGGCCTCACAGTGAGTTATGAGGTGAAAGCAAAGTATTGATTAACTGTTTGGTGAATATAGCATAGTGGTCATATGCAAAAATAGCAGTTAAGGACTGTGACATAGATACAGGAAGTTACTATCACCCTTGTACTGGGTAGATTTCCAGGAGGGAGATTAAAAGGTGTATTGATGACCCATCTGTTTCTTTCTGTCTCTAGGCAGGGTCGCTTGTTTGGATAGTATGGAGCTTCCAGTTTTTGATGAGTACTTTAATGGCTATACTCCTATTTTAAATGTGTAGGGTTCATGAGAGCACTTTGTGCTGAGGGTAGAAGGTAGTGGAGTTTTTGAAGGCTCCTGTCTCTCATGGAAATTTACTTCAAACTATGTCCCATACAGTCACCATCTCCGAGTAGTGTGGTTAGGTGCACTAAGAATGAATAGTACTTAGGTAGATATTTAATATGTGTCGTGGAAAATAGTCCAATGCATTAACAGCTTGTGACTGGTTGGAGATTAACTAAACATCTTTAATGCTATTGTTTGCAAGGAAAATGGTGTTTTAGTAAGTGATGCCTTCTCCAGCTACCTAGAAACAGAGACTAGACAAGAGTAAGGGAATAAAGGTAGGTATTTATTTGAAAGGCCTTCAAAGGTACACCCTGGGGAGCCAGAGGCTACTTCCAAAAATGGACCCCAAGATGGATGACAAGTCACGAGTTCTTCACACTGTTATAGGTTTGGTCTATTTGCATATCAGCATAAACTCACCAATTAAAACTTTAGCTTTGTTTAATTTCCCCATCTCTCTAGAGGCCCTAGCTTACACCTTCGGGCCTAGGACAGTCTGGGTGTCCTTGGATAGCAAGCTCAGAGAAGCTTTGTTGTGTCTATCTGATTTAAGAGAGCAGCTAACAAGCTACAAGAGACTTCAGAGTCAAACACTAGGCAATACAGGATTTGAAAAAATACAAAAGTTAAAACCTAAGGCATCATAAGAGTTATGCAGGTAGGGAGTTACAGGTTTAGTAACTCATGAGAGAGAATAAAGAATGGTTTCCTTTTGTACTGATCTTTTGTTTTGATTATTGTTGTACTCAAGGTGGCTTTTTGTTAGTGTCTGCATTTAGGCACTGTAGGTATGGGGCTCAATAGGAATTCAGTTTTTGAATGGCATAAAATTTCTCCTCATGTTTGTTAGTTCACCTCTGAACTTACAAAAGCCAGTGTACCACCTGAGTTCCAGCTCTGTGACATGGGTGATGGTTCTCCTGCCTGGTGGATATCTGTTCTGTCCCCTTTTGTCTTTTCTTATTTTTATATGCAGCCCTGCAAAGCCTGTCTGGTGCAATCCCATGTCACAGTGTGCCCCGTCAGTTTTTGTCCTGTAGCAGACATGTAGAAGGTGGTAAAAAACCTGTGTTCCCAGCAGCTTATGCTACTTATGCTTTTTGCTTTGCATAGCTATTTCTTTTTTCATGTCTGAAGTTTGAATGTAATCACTATGTTCAGAAGAAATGAATATTTTCCAGTAAATCTTCAGACAAAGAAGTAAAAGGAAATCTTATTAAGCCACAGAACTTGAAAAGACCGTGAGCTATTATTCATATGAGCTAATTCAATGGCCAATTAAAGCTGTAACTCACTTTTATCTTTTCTAGGGCTGAAAAATTCCTGACTTACCTCTGATTTCCTATTCAGTCAAATGTTATTAGATTCAAGTCATGTAAGAATTTTAGACAGAAAAAGAAAAAAAAAAAGAGGAAAAAGCTGTCCATCTTTTTCAATGGCTCCATGGTACATAGCCATTGTACTAACCAAACATGGAAAAACGCATTAGATGAAAACTTCCAGTTCAACATCTGAATTTCTCTGCCTTCTAAGTCCATCTTCTGATTTTATTTATGTTTTTTTCTGTTTAGTTTTCAGTCTCTTTTCAGTCGTTTTCCTGAAAAAACAAGATGATTTTCTAGCTGAAATTTCTTGCTTAAAGGCATTATCTTAAGTCTTAGCTTTTTGACTTTTCTTATTCCATTTCTGTCCTTGTTTTTTAACATCTTTTTTAAAAAAATGTAGTAGAAACATATTATTCTAGAATGACCTCATCAACAGACAAAAACTGCCTCTCTGCTTTTGCTCATTTCTTTTAACATGTTTAAAAATTGTATTAACTTATCTTGTCATAATATAGCTGCTTTTAAGAGTTCATTTCTCCACTGGGATCTGCAGATCCCTTTCAGGCTTTGCTTTCCAGGTTGTTGTTCTCTGCTATGTTAGACTGCCTGTTGCTGGAACTATACCTTTGCATTGGAGTATATTAAAATTCAAATTTATATTATTTGAAAAAATAACAAGTTTATTTTTCCACATATTCCATGTTATAGTAATGATTTAAAGTTAACTGATAGAAGAAGCAAACCAAGTATTCTTTTACATCTGATTTTTTAGCAGTATTATTTCATCAAGGATCAGATCCTGCAATTTACATGTCTTCTAGGGAGCTTTATATTCACATGTAGGTAAGCATAAGATAACTGAACTTAATGAGAAACACTCTGGCTTCAGTAGGACAAGCAGTCAGCTTCTCCTTAGGCCACTCCTACGGATGAAAGTGAGGTTGAAAGTGTTTGACTGTGGAGATGTTTGCAAAGGACTGGGCCATAGTGTCATCCTGCTAAGTACTATGTTTAATTTTGTGAGCAGTTTTGTTAATTAGACCTATTGGAAGTGCAGTAAATGCTCCAATCAATAGAGTGTCATCAGTTCATAAATTTTTAAATCTGGGAAGGACTATTGCTTTCTCTGAGTCATTCTGCAAATAATGATTTATGAAATCACAAATTTTATTAGTAATTTTATATCTACTAGCATCAGTTTTATAGTCCCATTTAGATTACTAAGAAATGCTGCTTCAATCTGATTTAAAGTAGATTCTGCCTAAAAAGTACCTCTTTGGATAAAGTTGCTAAACCTACTATTATTTTCTTCAGTCTTTCTGGTTAATCAGCCTTTAGACATTTAATGTGGTTGTATTTATTTAGTGCAATTCCCAAAATCAAAGCATCAAATTGGTTCAAGTTAAAGTGTATTTTACAGAAATCTGTTCTATGAATATAATGAATTCTTATCCCTTGTGAATTTTTTTCATGGTATTGCTCAATTTCTAATTCCTAAGTCTAAGTAAATACCATTTAGATTTTTTTTTTAAATGGGATTCTTGGGTATTAATATGGGTCAGTAAAGTATTCCTGTATTGCCAAACTGGTTCTGATTCCAGTCATTGGTTTTTATTTGCAGTCCTTCTGCTGGTAATAGATTTTACAAATTAAAGAAATTCAATTGTCTGAAAGGATGATAAGAATCCTGAACAGCAAAAGGAATGCAGCATCCATCATTTCTGGGAAACCATGTATCTCTATCGCTAAAAAGGAATAATTTCTGAAGTAAATAATGCACATTTAGAGAACTTCTTTTTTTTTCAATTCAGTAATGCATTTAAATTGGCATAATTAAACATCTATTATGGCAGCAGTGATTCTAAAATGAGAATTGTCATCTTAAAGTTTTCAAAATGCAGTAGGTTTGAACTGATATAATACAGCCCGTGCCTTTTTTTTTTATCTCAGTAGTCATCTATCTCACCATTGTAGCACTAGTATAAAAGCTTTTCTTACAGATATGGGGGTTTTACAGGCTAAGAAGTTGCTTTGAATAGCCTGTGGAGAAGTAAGAACTGTTGCACAAAATTATTTTTTCGTAGAATCGTAGAATGGTTTGGGCTGAGATGGACCTGAAAGATGATCTAGTTCCACCCACCCTGTTCTGGACAGGGACACCTTCCACTAGACCAGGTTGCTCATAGCTCCACCCAGCCTGGCCTTGGACGCTTCCAGGGGTGGGACGTCCACAGCTTCTCTGAGCAACTGGTTCTGGTGCCTTAGAATCCCCACAGTTAAGAATTTCTTCCTAATACCTAATCTAAGTCTGCCTTCCTTCATCTTAAAGCCATTCCTCCTTGTCCTATCATGTCATGCTCTTTTAAAAAAGTCCCTCTCCTGTTCTCTTGTAGTCCCCTTTAGGTACTGGTAGGCTGCTATAATGTTTCCCTGGCGCTCTCTTTTCTGCAGGTTGAACAATCCCATTAATGTGGCATAATTCTTTGAAAATTTCAGTAGTGGTGAAGAACAGAATTGCTATGACAGTATTACAGCAAACATTTTTTTTCCTGGTGTGCCAGGGTTAACAAGATTTTGTTCCAATTTTATAGTTATGGAAACTGAGATCAGAGGGTAATCTGACTCTTGAAAGGCCACAGTTTGACAGTCACCAAGTTTCACTAAGAAATTTGCTATCTTTACTGAGGAATTTAGATGCTCAACTAAAGCTTTGTATATAAGAAAATTCAGTCATAAAGTAACCGTCAGTCTTCTAATATGACTTTATTTCATCCAAACGAATCCAGTTTGTATACTCCAGTCAGTGGTAGGATGCCCATTAAAAAACAGATTCCTGATAGGAGTGGGGAGATGTCTTACTTCTCTGCACAGAAACGGAATATTGTATCCAGTTCATGTTCATATTTTTAAATGGTTCAAAGATTTAAAAGAGCAAGGGAAAGAACTACTGGAATGATTCATGAGCTGTAAGAAATACCTCATCCCATGAGAAATAAAGGAATTGGCATGTCAGTGAATTAAAAACAAGACTCAGAGGTGACCTCATTAAAATGCGTGAGCATATTCACAATAAGAAAATTCCAAGTACTACAGAAGCAATGGCTGGAAGCTGTCACCAGCCAAATTAAAATTAGAAATTCCGTGCCCGTTTTTAACAGAAAGAGTGATTAATCATTGAAGTACCTGATGAAGGGAAGAGATGGATTCCCCATTTCTCATATTCAAATTAAGACAGGATGTCATGCTGGAAGATGTATTTAAGTCAAACACAAAGTTACTGAGCTCAGTACAAAGGTAATGGCCTGTGAAAAGTAGATCAGATTAGGTGATCACATGTGGCAACTCTGGATTTAAACTCTGTGACTCCACGAGATCAGGTCTTTGCCAAGAGCTGGGTGAGCAGCTGGTGGTTCTTGCGTGGATCAGAAATTGTATCAAATGTACAATGCAGGTTGCCCAGCCCCTATGCAAGTATTATTTATCTGTGTAGAGTATGATCAAGATGAATTTATTTATGATAATCCTGGCAAAATCAACTAGACCAGTTCAGTGACCAGAGAAGCTACTGAAGACTGCTGATTTTAAAATATCTCAGATCAGGTGACACAATTTTGTTTATTAACATAGCATAAAGTCTTCCATACCAGTTCAAATCAAATGTCCACGTAGCCTTCTTTTTCTGATACCAGCCAGGATGTTAACAGTGCAAGACAAGGGCATGGACAGAGGGATGTACCATAATTCCAGTTGGAAGACATCCTCAGGAGGTCTGTGGTCCAACCTGTTTCCCATAGTGAGGCCAAATTCTGAAGACAGGATAGTCCATGCTGCTCAGGGTTTCCCAGCTTCCAGTGATCACTGGTCAAGAGGTTTCTTTGACAGCACCTGGAATGCTGTGTGGAATGTCCTGTTCTCCTAATTTGTCTAGTGCCGTTTATGTGTTGGCTGTCCTGAGGTTCAGCAATAATGAGTTCCATAGTGGTACATTGTACAAAAAATGTACAATGCTTCACTTTGCCTTGAACCTGCTCTTTACCCACAGTTTATCCTCTGAGAAATAATGCATTATTATTTTCCTTCTCCAGCAGCCCACATTTTACTAAAGATCTAGCATAATACCCTTATTTTACCCTAGTAATAAAATGCAAATACATCTTTGAGCTCTTCCCACTTTATTACACGAGATTAAAATGTGATGTTGATGACATTAGAAATAATGGAGCAAACACACACTGTTCCTAATGGTCTAAGCTATAATGAGTTTTGGCTTTACTCAATAAAAATTTTTTTATAAAGCAGTGCTTATTCAAGACTGAGTAAGCTGTGGGAAATCAATTTTCCATGGCAGCTTTGGCCTTGTGCAAAAGCTTAGTGGTCTTTTTAGTGAACCAAGCCTTTTGTTTTATTATTTGTTCTGCTTATAAATTGTGAGGGTTGAGTTACTAATTTATAAAGGACAAACAGATCTTGTGTGACAGTTTAATGACCTAATTAATATCTTAAGTCATAAGTTTTATTGTATTTTGTTGCATTTATGAGATTTTGCACATTAGCACCTGAGTAGGAACATGTAATAAAAAGTATCATGAATTTATCAAATGTCAGAAACCATGACACAGCTTATACCTGTAATTTTTACAATGAAGTGCTATTTGATTAATTGTCACATTGTAAAACCGCCGCCCTGTGGAGGCTAATGGAAAATTACATTTCCGCATAGTTCCTGAGGACTGTTCCTAATGCATTAATTACGAAAATTACCGCTACCTTTGCTGTGATGAGATTGGTCCAATTTCTCGGAATAGCAATCTGATTCTGCCATGCACACTCAGATGTGCCAGAAATCCTCTGCATGTTAGGGTGCCAACTTTCAAGCCAAAGTATTGCACACCATGAGCAAGCTTGGGCTCAGTCCTGCTGGCTATAGATTTGGTGCAAAGAGCCAAGGCCTGGGTAGGGAATGTGGATTATTTGCTTAGCTGGAGGAAAGCTGCTTTCTGGGCTCTCCTGAAGAGCTGGAAACAGACCCGGCCCCAACAGGAGTCCGTGAGCAAGGAGTAACAGGGGTCAGGGAGGAGGGGAGGCCTGGCTACACCACAGTTCTTTCACTGCAGTTGATGAGCACAATTGCCAACCCTCAGGACTTGATCTGATCCCCAGAAGGAGGTGGAGGTAGCAACCTCCTTGGCCAACGCTTGCAGAGCTGATCTCTGAAGAGTTTTGTGTTAGAAAGATTTTGGCAGCAGCATTCCAAAAAGCTATCTGCTGAACTTCCCAAGATGGATGCTAGGCTTAGCTTCCATAGGTCTCCTGTGTTTGTTTCCCTCATCTGAACTGGAAACAATTAATTGTCATGCTCAGCAGCTCCACTGCTTTCTCAGTAGTTTTTTAAAGGCAGTTTGTTGCCTCACTAAATGTCATAAAGCCATATATGACAGCTCTGACCAGCTGTAGTTAGTAGACATATTTTCATGGGTTTAGTCTGGAATTATATGAAAGACTACACTTTACAGTACTGTTTTACTTTTATGTTAGAGCACTGTCATACCGCTGTTTTGAGCTGCTTACAGTGGTTTCTGAAAGCTTCACTCAGGCTTAGGAAAGTCTGGGGTTCATACCTGAAGATATTTGCTTCAAAGCAAACCCTAATGAATTCAGTGCAATACCCCCTGGATATCACTTTGAAATTTGGAGTTAATTTGAAACCTTCTGCAGATACTTCAGAAATTCTATAATGTGCAAGCAAGTGATAGCAATGAGAACCATCCAGGATCCTTGTAGCCTTGGGCGGGGAGTTATTACACCTTTCAGAAGTGTTGGGAAAAATCCATATTTTTCAAAACAAGGCTTTCAGGTGCCATTTCCACTCCCACTACCACAGTGGTGCACTGGTTCACTCTATAGCATGTCTCTGAGCAGCATTTGTGCATGACTGAGACGAGTAAAGAAAAATGAATACTGTTTAATAGTGAAGATGTCTGCTTTTACACTGCTGTAGCCCTAGACTTGTATTGCATCACTCTTTTTACAGCATAAAAACTGTATTTTAAAGATTACTTCTTAATGTATGCATATAACCATAACAGTGAAGAAAACCAGAAATACTTAGTTCAGTTAGGGGTTTGAATGGATTTGGATTTAGGATGGAAGACCATGATGCGTGTCTATGCAATCATTTGCAGGTTTCTCCCCTGAGATTGGCAGTAAATGTGCTCATCCCATTCACATGGCAGGGGCTGTCAGAGATCGCAGAGGTAATTGTGGGCTGGTTACCATGGCGGGCCCTGCTTCAGCTGCCAGAGAATTCAAGTGAACTCTTATGTAAATGTCCTTGAGGAAACACAGAGTGGTGAAAACATCAACAGCTGTAAGGACAGGACCCACATTAAAAAATAAGGTCAACTAATCCATTGAGCTCCCTGAGGAGGAAAAAAAGTGACTTCACGGTAGTTTTACATGAAGAACAAAAGTTTGATAATGGGACCATCATTTTAGCTGATCCAGGTGTAAAAAAAATATTGGGACTGGAAGCTGAAAGATTATTTCAGCCTGTAAAAGGGTTTACTTTTTTAACAATGGAGGTTAGTAATCATCTCAATTATTTCTTAAAGGCTGTAGTGGTTTTAGTCAGTGGCATTTTTACAATTCAGTGTTTTCTCTTGGTTCTTGTCCAAACAGAAATTAATTTAGGAAGCATCTATAGTTATAGAGTTACAGAAATAGTTACATAGAAAAAGGTTGCGTTACTTAATCTCAGCACAATTGGCTTGCTTGGCAGCTGCTGAATCACAGTTTTTTGACAACAAGAGGCACAATGGCATTTTGTGCATTGACTTGTGTAGTGTTGCCCTAAGTACTATCATGATTTGGGCATGGGTACTTTGCTTAGTTAAAACCAGTCACAGAGAGAGGGGCATTTCTGTGTGCTGCTTGTATCCACAATAATTATTGGTTGCTGCATAGCACTTCCTCATGCTGGGGCTGTCTCTGCCCTGTCATCCATTTGGTTGTCCACTAGTGGCATCTGGCTCTGAGATCCCCATAGCCCTAAGTTACGTGGCAGGGGAGAAGGAGGGCAAAGTGATGGCAGTGTGTGAATGTTGAGGGATTTCTTTCTCTCTGTGCTGCTGTGATGTGGGGTGAGGAGAAACAACACCCTGCAGCCTTCATTCCCCCTGCAGCAGGTCTCTACCCAGTGCATGTGGGACTGTGATTTGGATAGACCGATGCCGGGACAGAAGTCAGGAGGTGAGGATCCGAGGTACTCTTACCTACTGTCTTCCTTCTTGACCAGTCCATGCTTATGAGGGTTCTGTACTATTGTTTAAATTTAACAGAAAACCTTGTGCTGTTCTGTGCTGCATAGCCCATAGCTGAACTGTGTCTTTTAAGACACTAGGATATATATAAAAATAACTATAACTTTAATAATTTCTAATACAAGGATACATATAAAAATAACTACAACTTTAATAATTTCTAATACATTACCTGAACCTACTACAGTTTGGTGAATGCTAATGAAGTGTGGTGTGTGTCCTATGCATATTAGTGTGTACTGTGTGGAGATAGAGCTGCAACAGGGTGCATCAAAGTCCTCCTCTTGGAAGGATCTAAAGAAAACGTTTTGTGGGTTGTTTTTTTTTTCCATTTATTTAGTTTAAAAAGAACAGGAAGTTATGATATCTCATCTCTGTTCCCATTTTTCAATTTGAGAGAGTAATAACTCAGAAATCCTGAGTCCTTGAATTTTTTGCCCCCTCCCTTTTATTTTTGCAAGGCATATGCTATTAAAAATTTATTACTGCATTTCAGGTTACATTGCAAGTTCTAGTAATGAGCTGGGCATTTGTTTGTTTAAATATCTTTATTTGGCATGCTGAAAAGACCAGAGTTAGCAATTTTTACTTTCAATACAGAAACATTAAATCTTCCCGAGGGATAGAAAGAAAATAGTTCTGCACAATGAGGATGTGAAACACTGGAATATTTATCTAGAAAAGTTGATGAGTTGCCATTGTTGTACATACTTGAAACTTTCTTGGACACAGCCTTGAGCAACTTCATTAAACTGGAAGCTAGCCCTGCTCTTGGAGGTCCACCTAGATGACCTAAATTCCTTCCAACCTAAATTATTGTATGATTCTTTAAGAAACTTAGAGGACAGAGACAGCTCTTGTTTTGGAGATACAGAATTATGACTGAGTTTCCTGCTAATAACTCTGCTTTGTAATTTGTTTTCTTCAATATCCGCATCATGGATTGCATAAATAAAGGAGAAGCCCTGTAAAGACTTATGTTGTTTTTCACATACAGTTTTATGAGAAATAATCATGGCATCCACAATAACAAGAACTGCTCCATGGTGACCACAGACCTGGCCCAGCATCCCAAATCCCTCTCTCCTCATACTGGGGAGATCTGTGAGAGGGAGCATGCCTTTCCTTACCTCGCTGATCTGTGTCCCTACTCACTGGATAGGGATTGCCACCAAAGCATTTTCTGCTTGCTGTTTCTTGGCTATGTCCTTCAATTCTGTTTACAAAGAAACACTCTAGCTAAAAAGGGCAATGTTACATACCAAATGTGGGCACAGAGATTTCTTCTATGTACAGGACAAGTCGTAAGGTTTCAATGCCCATGTGTTCGACCTTCAGCTGAAAAGATATCATAATAATAGTGATTGAATGTTCAGCCTGTTTAAATTAGTCACAGCAATGAGAGATGTGCATTAGTCCACAATTGGCTTGACAGTACACAGCAGAATATTCTCCTCTTACAAGTTCTCTTTCATCTGACATGATTGCTTTCCCTTTCTATTCTGCAAGGCCTCAGCTCCTGACCTGCTGAGTTTAGAATTAAGTCTCCATTAGTCTATTATTTTTCTTTTCAGCAATGACAACCTCTTTAAAACAGGTCCCCTTTTATAAAGATTTTAAAGGTTTTCTATGGCTTTCACTGGAGCCTGACAATTACTAAACCATCAGTAAAATAGCCCTGTTCCTCTTAAAGTAAGTCATTGTGTCATTTTCAGGATATTGCCTTCCATCCAAGGTCTTTCAGGAATGACTTCTCTCGCTCCTTTCCTCCCCAGACCCCCTGCTCAAACCTCTCCAGCCATACCAAGCATTCGTCTCCACTCTCAACATAATAATATTTTCAGTGCAAATGCTTCCCAGGCCTTCATACACACACCAGGAAGTCTCCTCTCACCTCTGAGACCATTGTGGCGAAGGATCTTCAGCTGTTTGTCACAAAGTGAAATGTAGATATATGCTGTTAAATGGGGTTTTATAGTAATAAGCCCATAAATACCAAATAAAACACTATTGGTAAGGCAGGGATTGAGTAAAAGCTGAGTTCTCATCATGTGAGCTGGCCATTTTTAGCTTGGTTTCTGCTGCACCTTCCTGTTTATTAAATATTTTCTTTATTCTGCTTGTGTTCTTAGTATTTTTCATTATTTTACATGTATTTTGGGAACATTTACCCTGTGTAATCTATGCAAATTGCTTTCAGGATTACTTTCAAGCTTCTTATGAAACATTTTCGAGGGCTTATCAATACTTCTGATTTTCTGTTTTCTCTTTTCTCCCCATTTAACGTCAATAACATTATAATTTCATATGGCTTATCTCTTTACAGGTTCAGCTTCCACCTGTGTTCAGGCTTTCTCTTAATGTTGCGGTTGGATCCTGATTTTCATTGTTCTATAGAAAAACCCAGGTTCTTTTGCATTCTTCATTTTCCTTTGTAGGGGAAGTGCTGTTCTTGTGCTCCCAGGAGGTTCTTGAATCATTTTGCAGAGTGGGAACATGTGGCGCTGCCAGAAAGTAGGAGGTCAGGAAGCTTCTTGCTGACATGAAATTAATTTCCCTCCCTGATTCATATCCATGTAGTTTAGTCAAAAAATGTGCCTGTAGAAGGACTTGGGGAGTTAGGCTTCATGTATACTTGTGTAGAGCAATGAGTGCAGTTAATCTTTCATAGCTAGGCAGGAAAACAGAAGGAAAAATGCTTATTTCTTCCAAAACAACATGGAAAATTTCTGATTTTGTAGGCCGCCCTTGAGTTTTCATGGGATATTTGACAAGAAGGGAGGTAATAGCTCTTGGCCCTCTCTTGGGCATCGGGCAAAAGGTATATGGTGAGCATCAGAAAGGCGCAGCTCACAACTGAAGCTTTACTAATGAATGACTTGAAATCTTGATCCATTCATTCCCTTTTTTCTATCTTGGATTAAATTTTTATGATAAGATGAAATAAAAAAACCCACAGAGGAATGTTGTGAATACTAATTAGGGACTGTTGATTGAACACTGGCTGTTTACCATGTGGACTGATACATGGGTGAGCACTTTTTTCACACTAACTGTAGAAGTAAATGAACAACCCAGAGGAGAAATATGTGGTAATTTTCATGTATCAGTAAATAGGAACAATGGATTACCAGAAAATCTTGAATGCATTTCTCCAGAACTGCTAATATAAAAGCAAAGGCTTTATCTGGAGTGAAAATCTTTAATTTTAGAAAGTTTAATTTTCTATTTTAGAATCAATGACTCTTGTTACTGCTGGTGGGCTGAGAGATGTTATTCAGTTTATTTATTCACTATGACTGATGGAGAAAGAGGAGACAGATACAAAAATAGTCTTCTTTATCATAACCAATATGAATTTTTCCAATGAATCTGTCAGATAGGATTGGATTTTGTAGAAAATTTTGTCTTAGCATTTCCAGGGAACCAATTCCCTATTCAAAGGGAGAGAGGGGAAATACACAGCTGCTTTTATTTTAGTACCAAAATTTATAAAATTTTTGTATCAATAAAAGCAAAGAGAAATTTATTTTCCTGCAAGTTACAATGACATTTTAATGATTTATTTGTTTCCACTGAGGATGGTGACCCTTTGTTAAAATATAGTGTGATAGGCTACTATCTTTTTGTCCTGTAAGGCATATTTATACCTTTTCTGCAGACTGTCTTCTGATTCAGAAGAATTTGTACTGAATCATCATTTGAACTTCAATTTCATGGCAGTGCAAGATACAAGGTGCATCTTTTAAGCATTGGTGCATCTCTGGAACGTTGCCACAGCAGAACCACATGTTTTCTGATTTTGGTATGTGCTTGAAAAGCATTCTCATTTGGAGGGACAAAATGTTTCATTATTTAGATCACAGGCATCAGATCAGTGAAAGCTCCAGAATTACTCTTCTTAATCAACTAATTATGTTGCCAGCTGTAGCCTAAACCAGCACCCTTCATGAGTGCCATTAGAAAGCAAAAGGACATTGTTAGGAACTCCTTCCAAAATTATGTTTCTGAGAGCAGAAGAATTATTAATTTGATCATTGGATAGATAACAGTGTATTTTCAATTGCAGTTTGATGGAGTGTTGTATAGAGAAATCTTTGGATACATCCCTTTGGTGTCTCTGGAAGTTCTACNTAATTCTTAACACGGCAACTGTTTGGTAATAGGATCCAACTCCTAAATAATTTTATATGGCTCATCCCATCTGTGCTATGCTGTCCTCAGTACTTCAAGACAGAAAACATACTTCATGATAACAGCTCAAGTGGGAGACTGCTATGAAAAGATTAAGAACAAGTTTCTATTTGCAGTTGTAATGGAAACTGCAGTAAAAATTGCTTACAGAAATTGCCTGTAGAGTACTTTGCAGTTGCACTTCGGTATACCACTGATTGATTGAATTCATCGTGATGAATATTTAGTGCTTTGAAATCCGATTGCAGGATGGCTCAGACACTTAGGTGAAGCACCTGAGGGACTCCAAGGCTTTTTGTTTCTCCTGATGTGCTTGCTAACACGTCTACACCAGCCACTACTGTGGTCCCGAGGGAGCAAGGTCTGCATGGTGAAATGCCATCTGATGTCCACGCTGAATGCATTCCATGAGTTTTTACTTTGGACTAATTCTTATCAGGTTCTGAAATGCCCAGGACCATCTCTAAAGTGTGTTAGAGAGGGTGCAGTAGTGGTGAATTTGCTGTTTTGCAAGCAGCCTGAGCTGCCTTCCATACTGCCACAAAATCCAGGAAAACAGTAGCAGAAAATAGGTGTAGTGGTATTAGTAAGGCTCATCCTTACAGTATCTATGTCTCTTTTAATAATTTTTCTAAGTCTGCTAAATATCAAGATGTCAAATCACATACAGTGCAGTTCACACTACTGGCATGTTTCTTGGCCAAGCCATCTGAGCTGAAATTCCAATCTCAATGAGAATTTTTGCACTCTGGTCAGGGCAAAAAGTTAATTTCTGGCATATTATTCTCCTTTTTCTGCTTATATTTTCATTTAAACGAAGATAAAAAATAGGAGTGCAAACCGCTATAGATCTTGTACAGTGATTTTCTTACCAGATTTCAGATCATCCCTAACTGACAGCATTTAAGGATGTTTTGTCTGGTTTTAAATAAACATAAAGCAGGTCAAATAAATCAGACAGAATGCTTTAGCAAGGGATTTAGTTTTTAGCTTAGCTCTTTTAAACAGAAGATGTCTAAATGATTCCTTTTGGAAAGATTGAGCAAAATACATTTGGGAAAGTAAAAATTATTTATCAAATAAATTCTTAATGGGTAAATAATTTAAATGTCACTTATAAAAATCTGTATTAGTTTTCTCTTTCTTTAGTCTCCAGTTGTTATAATTGGCAGCTGTTATAATTGTTTTAGCCTTTGTTGGAGGCTGTCATAACTACAGGCTTAAAACTCATTTAAAAATAAATTAGTCACATTGGCTAATACAGCTTGTTCTTCAGCAGTTCACAACATTAGTATCTAAATGTATTGAGAATTAAATAAGAGAATAAGTTTGCAAAGATTAAGGTGGCTACTAAAGGACACTGAAAATCTTCCAGTAAGGCTGTATTTACACAGTTTTGGTCTAACTCAAAATATTTGAATGTTTCTCTTTATCTGCTCACATCTGTTCCAATAGGTAAATACCAAAGGAAATGTATTGGACAAAGCTCCAAAGGTGGAACTGAGCACCAAGTGTCTGAATTATGCTAAGAGATAAGCAGGTATAAAGGTTGGGTATTAAATAATTCAGTATTACTGACACATAGGCATTCCTAGTCAGAGACAGTCAGACAACAAGAGGATTTTTCTGTTAGAAAAATAAGCACCCAAAGCACCCTGGGGAATCCCTGCATTATACTCGGGATCATAAAGCAAGTTAACAGTGGCCAAGTCACACAGTCATTCTTACCACATTCACTGAGAAATGTCTCGGGCTCCACAAAAAGAAAAAATGAAATATCTTGCTGAAGGAGATTTGGATGCCTCTCTGGTTAGGTGACAGCCAAGCGCAGTTCAGGTCCCCCTCAATTTCCATTTTGCATGATGGGAGAATGTAAAATTTTGTGCAAAAGCAAGGTAGGCAGCTGGGTCCTGTTCTGAGGCTTTATTACACCTATCTTATTTTGTAAAACAGAGATAATAATCTCCAGTATAAATCTTGGTTTTGTTTGCTTTGAAAGTGAACGTTATCTCTGGGTTCAGAGTGGAAGGATCAGACTTAATAGCACTTCTGTAGCCCTCAGCAACTACAGGATCAGGTTGCCCCACGGTTTGACCATCTGCCTGGTAAGAGCTAAAACACAAATTACCACCATTCCCTAAAGAGAACAACTTCCCAAGACCTTGACCAAATAGCACCATAAATTTTTTTGTTATCTATTTTGGCATGTGTGAGTTTTCTTTTGGGGGGCAAAATAGTGGGAAAAAACCCACCAAAAACAAGAGTTTATTTAAACAGTGGTATCAGCTTAGTAGTTCTCCCCAGAGAGAACTCTTTTTGCCTTACATATGAGTGACTCTAATCACCTCTGGGATGGCTTCTTAATGCATATTTCTATTTTGCATCAGGAAGGGAAAATCGTATAAATAAAACTCCCAAAGGTGGAGAAAGACTTATCATTTGAAGTAAATAATGAAGGAAGGGGCACTGTGAACAAGGAAGAAAAAAATGCACCAAAAAGAATGTTAAATCAGACATGATGACATGATAAAAACATAAAACTTGTAGGTTTTATTATTCATCACTTACTGTTATGGAAATGTATGCAGTGGCTCCAGTATGATGCATGCAAATCCTCAACCCATTCTTTTGACATTCACTGTCTGCATGATTTTCATTAACCCCACCTTTTTAGGTCAGCTTCAAGTGTTTCTATAGTCATATTTAAACTAAAAAACAAAGAGAGAGTATGAGACAGAAGTACTCCTACTGTAATGTAGCATGATGGTAGCTGTTACCAGAAACCATGGATGCAGGAACTGAGATCTGCTGATGTGTGTCCAAGTCTCCATCTGATAAGGTGAGAAGATATGAAACTTGTAATAATTTTTTTGGTACATTGTCTCCCAGTTGCCTAGTCACATAGCTCCTTATCCGTGGAGGGCTGTAGTGGAAAGGTAGTTGGGAAGTGCTATCAGTTTCCATCTCTACAAATTTTCTGAATGTCTCTATTAGAAGGACAGCCCTCCCTCCATTGCTTTATTTAATGAAGTGGGGAGTTTAACTGATCAGCTCCAGGGGCATTACCCAGCAGCAGTATTCATAGCCATTTCTGTTGAGGTCCCGACAATGTGGTTTTTTTCTGAATTTAGGCATTTTGGATTCCTATACGGTTAAAGCTTATGCTTGACTTTGAACAGAATTCACATTCATGCCTCTGTGCTGAAATGCATTATTGACTCAGTACAATGGAAAGGGTCACTGCATCAATGTGAATCACAGTACCACAATGATGAACCTCCCTAAAAGAACTTATCCTAGAGCTTATTCTATCCTGCCCTATAGGGGATGCTGAAATTTCAGAAATTTGCTCCCACCCTAAATTAGGATGAAAACCATTTTGAGACTTCACAAATCTGATGATGAAAATTCAGCAAATGTTGCTCTGATTAACCACATCCTTTTGATGATCTATAGATTACTGAAAGGTCATATTGATAAAGTTGATAGCAATTTCATGACAACTGTCTTGATTTTGCACAGATTCCTACAGACTGCTTTATCTGAGAACCAGAAACTTGTTGTAAATAATAAAATTGGTGCTAAAAAGGTGGTTTAATTAAAACTGAAATTTTTTTTGTAAATTATGTGCTAATTATTGGTGCTAAAGAGTGACATGCTACTAGTACTAGAAAGCTCAGCAGTCTGATGTGTGCCTGAATATTTATTATTAATTTATGAATATAGAAATTATATAGGCATTTGTTTCTGTAAACATGCTTGTGAAAATATACTATACCTGTATTTCTTATCTTTTCCACCAGTGAGAAAGAAGACAGAACGTGGAAGAATTGAATAACATAATCAGAAAAAAAATATAATCAAAAGTATTGTGGTGTGTGGACACAGAGGTTTGGTACCTTACAGATATCCATGCGTGGCTGTAAGCCAGGGAAAAGTGAGAGAAGCTGAAGAATCTGCGGTGTCCTCGACAGGCTGCAGTGTGACTGTCTGCTCCACCATGGTCCTCTGTGGGCTGCAGGAGAATCCCTGCTCTGGTGCTTGGGGCACCTCCTCCCTTTCCATCTCTCAGCCTGGATTCAGCAGAACTGACTCTCTTGCATTTAAATGTGCATATACAGAACGAAACCGAGACAGGGATGCTCCACTTTACTGTCAACATCTCTCAGAAACAGCTTTGGGAGCCTGTGAATATCAGCTAATGCCTCAGCCCCTGTGAGAAATGTTGTATACAACTTAACATTTAGAGCACTGGATGAGTGGAGTGGAAAAATTGTAATTTTCATTTGGAGGAAAAAAAATCAAAGAGCCAAAATCCTTTCAAGAATGTTTCTGGTTTTCTGCATGTATGATTACCTAATGAGTCTACGGAGCAATATATTAAAACAGGAAATGCACTGCATAACACCATGCATCTGTAAGTGGCATGAGCAAGAAAATAGTACAGTTAGCACTGACACAGCAACACATAAACACATAGTGTAGGTCACTAGACCCATCTTAGGAATAATAAGATACCTATATGGACCTTGCCTTTCTTCTTCTTTTTTTTCCCATTTTTTCCTCAAAGAGTCAGAATACGGTTCACAAATTCAGCACCTACATCCAAAGTTCTTGGTGTTCCTCATAAAACCACTGGACTGTTTCTGAGTTTCCAGAACTAATCAGGTTCTTTGGCCATAATTAGGACACTTGGTTGATTAAAAGCAGACTGGAATTTCAGCACTAGCTCCATTGATGATTTTGCATTTTAGTGAATGAGTATTTAACTTTACATCCATAAATGATGATTTTTGCTTTGATCTTGGAGCAAAACTACCTGAAGACAATTCAGGTTTGAGAACCTTGAATGAAAGGATTCACCTCCTCATAGCACTTCACATATTTTGCAGTCCCTGGGGAGTGGTAGAATTTGGAAGTCAGTCAATACTGCCTGCTGGTCAGGCTTTTGTAGCTCTTGCCAGCCTTCATAGATACCAACATTTAGCTGTCATCACCCTTCACACAGAACAGGTGACTGCTGAGGGTTGCCAATGCCCCTGCAGGGAGTGAGTCCCTGTTACACTGCACAAACAACCTGACTAAACCTGCATTTGAAAGAATTACTAAGATCTGGACGAGAAGGTGGGATCACTGATGGGCCTTTCCTTTGTCTCAAACACATTTTTACTTCGTTTCAAAATAATACATTCTTAATGTCTTTGTTTTGCTTTAGGTATAAATAATTAACTTAAGAGATATTTTGCCTCTTACCTCTAGCTGTTTTCTGATACACAAAATCATTCTAAATGTCATGAGAAATTGTTGCAAGAACAACATTTAGATCACAAAAAAATTTAAAACAATTAGGACCTGAAAATTAAGCATTTTTGTTTCCTAAACTAGGAAAATACATTTTAACTAGGAAATACATTTTAATGAGAACAGTCTTTCCAAATGCATGTGAAATTGAGCATGACAAAATTTTTCATTTTGCCATGCACCACGTGGGACCAACTTCGTGCTGTCCTGTGTGCAGGTGCAAAAATACGAGTCATGAAGGCAGTTCACTGACAGCCACACTCAGACTCTCACACTGTCAGTGTAAGAATAAGGGGAATGAAATTTGAATTGTAAGGCAAAGCTAGCCCAAGATAGCTATTATGAGCAAAGAATATAAACACCTTGGTTAAAACAAAACTGGTTCTGTGAGTTTGGGAACGTAACAGCAATATAACTGAGACCATCTGCCATTTTGGCTTCATACAATGCTGCAGGCCATTACAGAAATGGAAATATGTCTCCTGAAAAAGCCAACTTGTTGAACAATATAGCAAGGTGTCCTGTGAAACTGGTAATATGACGGACATTAAGAATCTTGAAGAAAGAGAATGAATTTGAATAAAACTGGACAGTGATTTCCTGACCACCTGTATTGCTCCAAAGTTTCATAATGCTGTCATGATCTGACAAGCGTGAATCGTGATAGGCTCGTTAACCGATCTCAAAGTGCAAAAGACAACGCTGGGGATTTCAACAATGCACTTCATTGAGTGCAAACTAACATAATTATGCGATAATAAAGAGGGAGAGATATAGGAAACAAAGGATAGAGAGAAAAAGAGGGGAAGAGGATAATTATAGCTACCAATCAGACAAGCTGCCATCCTCGTGGTATGGTGGCCAATAGATGCGTCTTCGTCAGTTGGGGAGATCTCAAAAGTGGTGAATCCCAAAATTCACTTTATAGCCTCTTTCAGAAGTGGGGGGGGCTGTCTGGCCAAACCACAAGTGTTGTTAGGAGGCTTGCCGAAGCAGAAGCAAATGTACAGTACAAGCCATGTCGAACTGCCTCGCTGTACAAACCAGTGTTCCGTGGCTGTACTCATTTCCTCAAGAATGCTTTGTGGCAAACACACCTGCAGAAAATGCTGGTGGCAAACACACCGGCAGACAATGCTTGGCAAGTATTTACCTCAGCCAGACCAGCGCCACGCCAGAGCCTCACCTGCCCAAAGTCCTTCTGGAGTCTCAGTCTCTGTTCCGATGATCGGGAGGCAGAATGAGGTATCTTCGGATGGTCTCTTACAAATGCTAAGGACTCTATTTCTTCATCATGTACCTTTAGCAAAACAGGACAGGTCAAAGCATACAGTATTTCATAGGAATATGAAATATGCGTGCAGTCTCCACTCTAAAATGGGTTGTGACATCTGTGCTGGTAGGGTTGTCAGTCTTGTTGGTTTAGTCAGACTAAAGGATAAATCTCCTTTTGTTCCCTGGCAAAGCCTTTTAGAAACTCGGCTTTTCAGTACCAGTGAGAGCTGTCCAGCTACTTTTAGAATCTTGTGATATTTTCAGGTGGATTGGCTGAATCTGCCTATCTGTGAAACTAAGTGATGTGATTTGCTTCCAGTTTTCATCAGATTTAGGGAGAAAGTTATGCCCTTATTCCTTCTTAGAATCTCTTCTAGGCTCCAGTCTTGGAGGCTTTGGCTTTTTACTCTGAGATTATTTAAAGAGAACTATTTTTGCCTCTGAAGCTGATCCTTGGCAACATTTAATGGTGCCTCAATACCTGTGTAACTTCTGCTACTACCAGAAAAAATGTTCTTGCAGATGGACACTACTGTCCCAAAAAGATCCTCTGCTTTTGTGCTTGAAGTGTCCACAGACATTCATGGAATCTTAAAATGGTTTTGGTCGGAAGGGACCTTGAAGATCGTCTGCTCCAGCAGGTTCCAACCTTCCACCAGACCGGGTTCCTCAGAGCCCCATCCAGCCTGGCCTTGGACACTTCCAGGGGTGGATTTCTCTTTTGTAGAGTATAACCACCAACATGTTAGGCTAGTGGGTTTGATCATCAAACACATCAAAAAAGCTCCTGGCAAAGTTTTGAAAAATTTTTCTTTGTCAGTTACTCAGAAATGGCTTCTTAGGAAAAGGAAATACGACACAATGAGGTCTTTATATTTAAATCTTATATTCAGCTAATAGTTGCAAGGTGACAATTTACACCTGTCTGGACATGAATGATAATTTTCACTATATTCTTTTTGTTGTGTACAGTGAATGTATCATGAATGTTACACACCAGCAGGATCTCAACTCTGTATTCTGATGGGTACTGTTGATAAAGATTGTATAGATCAAAGTATGCCTAATTCTGCATACTTATGTACTCACTACTCAGTCTTCTTTTGTCATGGTTGGTTTCTCAGTCAATTGAATTTATCTTTGCTGTGATACATGGACTTGTAATTAATTTTATAGAATGATGAGATATTTTGCACACTGGTTGTAAATAGATTAATTTCCATCTGATTTACTGGTTAAAAGAGAGGAAATAATTGTACTTTAGATATGAAATCACTAAGCTAATATTGATTGAGCAGATATAAGACTTGTCTCTTAAACTCTCTACATTTTTTCACTGTTACATCTGAAAAAAATTATGTATTGAAGTGCATAAATTAATTTTGTTCTGCTTCTTTCTTTCCTTCTACCCATGAGAGAGACAAAGGTTGAAGATGCAATGTGAACCTAAATGTATGATTAGAGGATTGCATCAGTCTCCCTGGCATCTCAGGATTTAAGGTGCTTCTACTGTGACCAGTTCCAGCGCTGCATCAGGTGTCCTGTATTTATAAAAATGATGGAATGAAAAACCTCACAAGAGCAGTAATGGCTTTCTAATGTGAAATGACTGTCCTGGCTCTGCTCCCTGATGTGAGAGCAAAGAGCAGGAGAAGATTAGCAGCTTCAGCTTTTGACTGCAGTGAAGTAAAAGTGAGAAACTGTGAAACAGATTGTGGCATGAAGCTAATGGAAAGTATGTTGAAAGGGTGAAAGCGGAGATGAGGACTGGAGGGCCAAAGAGACAAAGTTATACAGATGGGTTTGAAATTTCAAAGTCATGAAGCATGGCACAAAAATAGGGTCCCAGAGAGCTGCTCTTCCATAGCAATATGATGGCTTTTTGTCTCCAGCACATAAAGTCAATGACAGCTCTAGACAGTGACTTTAGTTTTGATCAAAGCTCAGTGATAATGGGTGGCAATAGAAATGATTCTTCTATAATGACAGTGGGAAACATAGGTGAACACAGACTCAGATCTAGTGACTTGAGAGCAGGACCAAAGTGATGGGAAGACAGCCAGTTGCCCATGAATAAACATCCTTGACATGCAAGGGAACAATAACAAGACAGGCACTGGTGATTATCTTTAGGTGTGTATTGAGGGTACAGAGATGCAAATCAGTTGTCATATATGTGACCATGTATGCAAATCCTAATAAATTATGCTGTGTGCTATCCCAAAATATGAATAGCAAAGCTCAGCTCTTTTCTGAGTTTGATTGCACAAAGAAATGTTTACTGATTTATGCACTAACTGAATCATGCCTAAGAAAAGAGGTCTCTGCTGTTTTAAAGAACATCCAACTCTTTGTATGTCAAGGATGCCAACCTTGCACAACTGGTGAGAGGGTAGAGTGTTTCAGACATATATCAGAGAACCACTTCTTAACTAAACCACTGGGCCATTTATTGACACCCTACTCCTGGTGTAGGAGGCAGCAGCAAGTTTGTAACATCTGCAGCCAACAAGAATATTTGGGTTTGTAATAGGCTTGTGTGGCAAGGGTTTGGTAGCAAGGGTCTACAGGGTTGGCTTCTGTGAGAAGCTGCCAGAAGCTTTTCCATGTCTGGCAAAGCCACTGCCAGCCGGCTCCAAGACCCGCCACTGACCATGGCCAAGCCAATGGGGAATCATAGTAATGCCTCTGTGATAACAGATTTAAGAAAGAAAACAAAAGCTATTGTGCAGCTGTAACTGTGCTCAGAGAAGAGAGGATTTACAATATGTGAGAGGAACAACTCTGCAGAAGGCAAGGTCAGTGGAGAGGGAGGGGCAGGAGGTGCTCCAGGCACCTGAGCTGAGATTCCCCTGCAGCCCGTGGTGCAGACCACAGTGAAGCAGCTGTGCCCCTGCACCCGTGCAAGTCAATGAGGATAAAGAGGTCCACCTGCAATGGAGGAGACCCATGCTGGAGCCAGTGGAAAGAAGGCTGTGGCCCCGTGGGAAGGCCACGCTGAAGCAGGCTTCTGTCAGGGACCTGCAGACCCATGGAGAGAGAGGCCCATGCCAGACCAGGTTTCCTGGCAGCACTTGCAACCCCGTGGGGAACCCACCCTGGAGCAGCCTGTTCTTGAAGAACTGCACCCCATGGAAAGGGACCCCCTCTAGAGCAGTTTGTGAAGAACTGTAATCCACAGGAAGGACTCTGGAGTAGTTCATGGAGAACTATCTCCCATGGGAAGGACCTCATGCTGGAGCAGGGGTTCCATCTCCCCAGGGAACAATGTGTGATGAACTGACCATAACCCCCATCTCCCTCTGCCTCCTACAAGGCACAGGAAGGAGGTAGGGGTGGGAGGAAGGTGTTTTTAAGATTTTATTTTACTTTTCATTATCTTTCTCTGATTTTGATTGGTTATAAATCAATTGATTTCCACAAGTCAAGCCTGTAATGCCCATGACAGTCATTGGTGAGGGACCTCTCCCTGCCTTTATCTCAATTAATGAACCTTTTGTTATGTTTTCTCCTGCCATCCCACTTTGGAGGAGAGTGACAGAGTAGAATATCTCTGGTGGGTGTCTGGCATCCAGCTAGGGTCCAACCACCACAGTCTTTTCCATTGTAGGACTGGGGTAGAAGGAAGAAGGGAAACATCTTGAGAGTATAGACAGAGGCAGGGAATAGAATTCCAGTGAAATTCAAGTATCACAGGGAGGTTTGGAGTACAAGCTGTTTAAAAAATGGCAAGAATGCATCTGAAATACTTTGAAACAGAGGCCACAGGTGCAAGAAATACTTTTGCATTGAGAGGGAAGAAAAGCAAGGCTTTGTGTAGCACCTTATGTCTCTAAACCCAAGCTGAGCCTAATCACACAAGCTATCAGAGGAAGTGCAAATAGGAAATCAAAGGACACTACAACACTATAAACCTTTAGATTATGTGGTGCAGAAGTTAAGGAAGTATTCTCTCAAGGAAGAAGCAAATGTATCTGTTCTCACATCTAGACACTTTCATAAAAAACCCAAAAATGTCCTTGAATTAAGGTCAATCCCAAAGAAGAAGCTAGTCAAAAACAAGAGCTGAGGGAGATGTAAAAATAGGAAATTACTAAGGAATCCCATATCCTGAGGGGAAGACAAGTAATGATGTTTTAACCCAGATAGCTTTCTGGCAGGTAAATGTGAACCCAATTCTAAGACATATTTGATGAAGTGTTAAATCTTCTAATTTTCCATGTCTATATCCACACTTTTTAATCAGTGGACCTTAGTGTATCCCTCTGATCAGAAGGGTGAAGGTAAGGCACTGGGAAATTCAGCCTTTCCACACCTGGAGTTCAGAATAATGCCAGCTGGTCAGTGGATAGAGTTGTTTTTCAGCAGTCAGTTTCTTTGACCCCATCAGGATTGTATAAAGACACATTCAAATGAGACTGTGATTTTCAGTGGACAATGGGAAGACCAGATACATGTGATCAGGATGTTTTTTCTGATTTTAGAATTTGGTTAGGATGACAGATTGAGAGCAGTCCCTGAGCAGTGTGTGCAGAATATAAGTGAGTTTTGTCATTTGGGTTTCTAGGAAAAAGGCATAGAAAATACAGGATGGAATAATGTCCAGAGGCGATGGAGACTTTAGTACAAATGGAGAAAGAAGAGACACAGTCTTTTTTTTTTTTCCCTCTTTTTTTTTTTGCTGGGCTATCTATATTGGGTAGCTTGTATATAGGTTCTTGGAAGTGGTAGCACCACTTCCAGAATAAAGAAAGACCACATCGTCACTGCTGATGCTGCCAGATTTTCCAAGCTATATATACTCCGGATAGATGTCTCCAGCAAGGTGAAGAGACTGCATTACATTGATATAATGCTAAGTATACTTTTAAATATAATATTAGCCTTGTGCACAAAGCTATCAGCATGGGAGAAAGCATATTCAGCCATTGTGAAGGGTGTCCTTGCCAGCTGGTTGGGAAATTACAAGCCTGACTCAGTATCTACTAAGCACTTACTTGTCTTTGATGGATACTATGTACCCCATCATCTGGGTAAAGGCTTGTAATTATAAATTAATGCCACTGTCCTTCACTCCACAGCTCTTTTCCTTTTCATTGCAATGTGGCCTTGGGAAGCTATAAATACAGATTTATTTCACAGATTTAGTGATGGTGGCATGAAGTATCATCTGATTTCCACAGAGATGGTCCCAGAGATACAAAGCCAGGTGTTCTCAGAGCCTACTTTAATGGGAAATCTAGAGTGCTGATGTTTTTGAGGTGAAAGAGAGCAACAATCTCCCCGTCCTCTCTCTGTTTGCTCTAAAGCAATGCCCAAATATTGTCACAGAGAATTTGTCTGAGCCTGGGTGGGCCTGGTTTTCAAACAAACTCATTCTCCCACAGTTGAGACTAAGATGAGAGGAGAGACCAACTGAAAATTTGGCCTCAGTGTGTATTATATTTACAAAGATACAAATAAGTCTCTGCTTTGAGCACAAGCATAAGCAAGCATTTGTCATAGCTGATATCAGTGTCTGAGAGAAAGGTAAAAGTGTAGATGGAAAGAGAATGTCTAGTGCCTTGGGAAATGAAAATGGAACAAACTGGACATTGAGCAAATGTCACATTTTCCCTGGAACTTGGTGGATGGTGAGAAGAGGTCATAAAATGACCACAGAATGGCAATAAGATGCTGCTACAAAGCAACTTATCTATTATATCATTAAAAATAATCCGCTGCCTTATCTCCCAGACTCCATGCATATCTGGGGGACTTGTTTTCAAGTTAGATTTTGCAGTGGATGCCCATGATTCAATATTTCCAGCATTAATATTATCAAAACTATATGGCACAACTCTGGAGTGCTCTGTCTCTGTAACTCCTGAAAGCAATAGGTACAGGTGTTGGTCACTGCAGAGTTAAAGCTGCTTTGGCATTTACCCATGCTTTTTTGCTAATGAACCATCTGGCTCAGTAAGAGAAGTTGCTCAGCCACAAATCAGCAGTTTTCTTGCAGATGTTTGCTATTCACTGCTTCTTAATTCCCTTACTCCCAGTTCTTTCTCGTGCCTCGCACAGCTCTCACTTTGCCATTTATCTCAATTCTTTCTTCAGAGGTAGCTTTGATTGCAAATATGCTGGTGTCTGGGACTGTCTTTATAATTATTTCTTTCTACATTCAAAACACTAAGTTTCAGGATCTTGGAAGTACAGATTTTCCCCCTTAAAGGAAGGAATGACATCTTCTGCAGACCGTGCTGGGATGCATTTCTGTACTGGATGTACCAAGTTGGAAAAGATAAATATCATAACCTACTTTCTTCCTCTTTCAATTTCACTTCAAAGGCTAAGTGTTTAAGGCCACGGACAGCATGGTTTTACTTACAACAATCATGTCATAATTTTGCTGTAGAAGAAACAGAAAATGTGCTGCATTCTACTACACTTTCATAAGTTATGCAGCAACCCATTCACAAATATGTACAAAGGAATCAGAATATGCTCAGGAAGTTGGGCTTTCCTCTTGGAAGAAGGTAAATTAGGGGGACTGAAACATGGACCTTGATGCTGGTGTAGAAGAGAAATTCTGCAAGGGAGAGATAAGTCTTGTGATCTCTACCGCATTTTTACGAGCTACAACACCCTACTTCAATTCTGCCCTTTATTTTCTCACAGATGATTCCATTCATCTGCATTTTCTTTTACTTACTTCTTCCTTAGCTCTGGGGATAACATTCCATTTCCTGAGCAATTTATATGAAAATTAACCTTTCACATTGGTGCAAATCCATGTGGGTGGCAATAATGTCATCTGTGAATTGCCCAGTAACCAGAGGCTTTTGAGCAGACCCTGGAAGACATTCAGTAAAAACTAATTTACTATGCTTTCTGTAATAGCAGATCCTTTCCTAAAGCTGTTCTCCTGCAAGATATTGCTGTACTGACTCAGGATGGATTTTAAGATTTTACAAAATGTTACCTATTTAGCTAGAAAACTTTTATGTGAAACAAAAATAATAAGAATTTTAAAAATCTGTTAGAAAAGCAAGAAAATGTGGTAGAAAACCTAGGGCCTTTATCAGTATCTGAGTGGGAGGCAATAATGTCTGCAGAAGGTAGCAGCTACATGAGGAGTGGCTTTTACCTACTTGCTTTCTTCTAGTGAGTAGTGAGTTTAATGGATAGAGTCCCTCTAGGTGCGCAATCACAAAAATAACGTTTTTATTCTTCTGACAGAAAATTGCATGTCTTTTTCCTAGCAAAAAAATGATATTTCCCCTGGAAAATTCTGATGCTTTTGCATAAGTGGTTTTCCTTGTCAGCATTTTTCTCTGAAGAATCATTTCCCACTGGTTTTAACAGTCTAGGAAAATTCTTGAGTAAATTCTCTTTCTTTACTCACTTATTTTTAGTTAGCATGCTGCTCTGACAGCACAGTCTCTCCCTAGGTAGCTTGGGGAACAGGTGGAGAACATAGTTTCTCTGTCTTCAATGCTACCAGGTTAATCTGAGGATAAGAGAGATGATTTACAGATACTTTTGATCTGGTTTTGACTTTGAAAAATTTTACAACAATTCATTAGGAAGAATAAACCCTTGCTTTTCTCACAGTGATGGCTGAAGGTGCTGGAGGTGGGGAGGCTGTAAAGGTCTGGTTCTCATTTCTGCAGGTACAACTACCTGTTCTGACTGGTGCAAAAAGAACTCAGCTGAGCAAATCAGGATCATTATGTTCTAACGGTCTTTTCATGCCACAACTACAAGAGCTTTGGACCTCTCTTCATTTGACTTTGTGCTGTCCAGGGAGCAAAGTCCATCCATGTTCTCTAAAATGCTCTATCTCTTGTTAAC
>WEIT01029153.1:154061-172004 GCA_013389985.1 Dryoscopus gambensis
ACTTTTCTCTCTTAAAATGTATGTATCAGCAGCATTTACCCAGTGTATTTTAAGACTCCATTTCAATTTGTTATGTTGGAGATTTCAGAGAAAGCTGTTTCTGGATATTTCTTTACTAAGAGCTGTTAAAAGAAAGTTTTCCTCCTTCTTAGAGTGCTGCAGCCTTGTTATCAACAACCATGTGCTGGCCACTGCTCCTCATCATTCTCATGGAGAGTAATTCATCCTCTGAGCAGAAGCTGACAGATGGCCATAATCTCTGTAACTAGAGGGAAGCTTTGAAAAAAGACAACGTGTTTGAACCTGAAAACTACAATGAAATAAAGCATGAGTGTTGGTTTATGCCACTGAAAATGATGAAAGTCATAAGCATAGCTAGAGTCTTAAATTCTACTCTGTTCTCAGAATTTTTGTTTTTAAATTCCCAGTGATAAACCACAGCAAAACTGAATGTGGATGTCAGAAAGGAACAGAACTAAGATCCTAACTTTGATATTATTTATTTTTCACATGTATGTTTGTATCAGACTCTTGGTAGTGCTTAAGTAGATACTTTAAAAATGTTTATAGTCTTATGCATGGGTTTTGTATTTAACAGGCCTATACTCAAAGGACCTTGAACTTAATTAAAGAATATTATCCACATGAATTATTTCAGACAAACTCTTTTGCTACTTACTGTCTTTGAGTCTTTAAGTGTTATCCTTATGTCGAGACAAGATGTTGTGAAGTCTGAATTCATTAATCAGGAGGAGCCCATCAACCATCTGTGGAATACTTGAAGGTAAGTATTTGTTGTGGTTTAGGAATGGTGTTCCCACTGAAAGATTCCAAACCATGCCCTGCATGCTCACTCCCCCCGCCCCCTTCCTCTCCCCCTGTGGAGGGCTGAGAGCGGAATTGGAGGCACAAAAGGTTAAAATCACTGGTTGAGATAAGAACAATTTACTGGGCACAGCAANTCACTCTCCTCTAGAAAATCTGAACTGTGTGATGCTTTGGGGTACACAGGTGTTCCCAACGCCCTGTCAAACAATCCCATCAGGTTGCAGCTGACAGGTGACCCCATTTGCTCTCACAAATTGAACTGCTCTTGGATTTCCCCTGGGCTTAACAGGGAAAGCATCTCTGATAAGGATTCCTGGGAAGAATAAAGCTTACATGCTGGTATCAGGTCTTCTGCTAGAAGAGAAAAGGAAAAAGAGGAATTTCCTGCATAGGTCCTGAACTCAGAATTAGGCAGTGAAGACATGAGGGTTATTATATATGGCCCTGGTTAAAGTGATGGATGGTACTCTACAGAACTTTGTTTTCTGTACTCTAACTGAAATCCAACTCAGGTCTCCCTGACAGCTTTCTTTCTATAAATTATTCTTTCTTTGGGGACTAAACCCCCTCTTTTTCTCCATGCATAGCACACCTACTCTGTCAGATGAGGAGGGGCTGACTGGCCTCTATTAAAAAATACACAGGCCAGTGTCCCTTTGTAGATTGTGACAAGAAAGTTTAGAGAAGGGTTTCCCAGGATTTGAGAAAAATCCTGAATTTGAACTGGAAACAGAGCCTTGAGCCACTCAAGGCAGTGCTAGGAGTATTGTCATCAGGAATGTTGCTAGTGATTCAGTTAAATACTTGTGGCAGCTATGAAACCAGAGGACAGACTTGCATTGTCTAGCTTCGGTTTCTGGGATATTAATTTTAGGAATAAAGTGATCCCTTTCTAATAACAATGAGAGAGATGCACTTGCAGAGGCTGATTCTGCACCACTCTCTAATCACTGCCTGTGGCTGCGACTTAGGGTTGCCAAAATCCTAATTAAATATAAAGTGAGGCTGGGATGAAGCTGGACTGCATTTGAACTCATGGTAAGAAGTAAAGCTGACTTGCCAGACATTTCTAAACTGACAAACACAAATACAAACTCAATACCCTCTAGTTTCCCAGAAAGCAAAACTTGCTACAGCAAGAGCATTAGCTGCTGGGAACACATCCACAGTTTTCCTGCAGCACTAGATTTAGATCAGTACATCATTACGGATTCCCTGTGACAGCCATCCAGTAGGCCTCAGATACCTTCTCTTACCACAGATCTGAGCTTTCTCAAAACTTATGTTCCTCAGGAGTTAAGAGATTGCTACTAAAAGGCGATTTAAGTAGAAAGGGAGATCTACTACTGATGGGCTCAGGACTGTGGATATTAAGGTGTAGTAATTTGCTGAACTTCCAATGAAAGAGAGATGAAATTCACATTTCTGTTGATTTTTACGTAATTTCAACCCAATAAACAACACCTGAGAAAAGAGAGTCTGTGGGGACTAGGAGGCCCATAGCACAAGGGGAGTCCACTGGTGGGACCATCCCTAGGGACAGAAATCTTCCCCAGGTTACGGTGACTGAAAAGGCCTCTCCCAGGCTGCTCTGTTTCACTATGTAAATATACTCCAGTTCTGCTTCCCTGGTTGGCCAGTTGGCCTTCCTGCCCCCTTCTACCCTATTCGTTCCAGATCCAGAAACTTCTCCCTTCCCTGTTCTCCCACTGGCCCTTGTTCTTTGCCACTCCCTCAGAGTTTCCCCACTGGCTCCCGTACCCTAGTCCCGCCTATGTACTGCCACTGTACCCTCAGACCATTGGTCCCTGATGCTTTCTCTGCCCCCATATATAATTCTGGACCCTCCATTGTTCTGTGTCTTTTCATCACTGGGACACTTTGCTCATGGGGCTGGAATAAACCTCTGCCGTGGAAATTCTGCATGAGGGCCCTTCCTGCCTCTTTGCTGTCAATTTGTTGAAGAAGCTATCCGGTGTGTGTGCATGTGTTTGTGTGAGTGTAGTGGCTTTCTGAGCGACTTTGTGCTGGAGTTGATTTGGGAGGTCGTGCCATCCCACCAGAACACCCCCTGAAACTGACAGGAATCAGAGAGGGATTAAATTTCGGCTTGTTTCAGTTGACAAAGAGAAGGTGGGATCACAGATAAAAACTGTTATTCTTGTACTCTACTGTCTGCTATAAAGTGGAATTGAAGATTTTTAGATTTTAGGAAATCTCAAAGCAGTTTCTTCATATGCATTGAGCAAAGTATATGTTTAACTGTTACACTTAACATTGTTTTCACATGTTTTCATTTTTTCTTTGACTACTCTGTCTCATTTACCTCCTGCTACTGCAACTGTTCTACAGACTGAGAAAGCAAAGATTGCTAGTAACTTTAAGGTTGAACACGAGTAACACAGGTGTGCTCTCTGTACAGATAGGCTAGTGAGGAAGGCAGTATATTTGCTGTTGCTGACATTTTGTCAAAGGCTAAAAGCAGCTGCAAATATTATTTATAAGAATATAAAATTTTTCAAAGCTGTTCCTTTAAAATCTTCAGTTGCATTCCTGAGTTTTGGAAACAGAGATAAGAGGTCTCCATCTTCGCACTGAGTTTCTTCTCCCTTTCAAGCAAGTTCTTGCACAAGAATATGCTGCAACCCAGATTTGTCATTTAGAAAAATTCGATGTTTGTAGCTTGCTGAGCTTATCAGTTGTCTCGTGTCAAGTCAGACAAACTGTTTAAATGTTTTTCCTCTTATATGGTTTGATCAATCGGGTGGACTATTGGTTCAGCTGCTGCTGGTGAGGTTTAGGCAGCTCCCTGGGGTGGTGGATGTGTCTGTTCAGGTTGCTCTTGCACTGTCCATGCCTAGTTCTGCTACTGAAAACAGACTCACCACTTCTGCACACTCAGACCTGCCTTCTTTCTGACTTCAGTTAGTCTATACCTGCTCTCAGGATGTGAACATACATCAGCTAAGATTATACCAAGGAGAAACAAAAAAACTGCCAACCAAAAAGACTCTATCTTGCCCATTTGTTTTGTGGTTGGTTTCTAGGAGAGGTTTGCATGTGCTTACAATGAAATGCTCCTCAAACTGACATAGTTTCCCTTTGACGCTACTGAAAGATACACAGCCTGTCTGAGGAACCACACACGTGCTCAGCCAAAAGGTTTGGGGCTTGCACGTTTTTACTTTTAACCAACACAGAGGTAACTAACTGGATACCAATAGATGGCACTTACCAAGGATCTCAAAGTACGGTTCAGCCATTGTATGTAATGATAAATAGAATCCCAGAGAGGAAAAATCAGGTGTGGAGTAGATGAGAGAGGCATGGCTGGTCTCACATGCACACAAACATGCAGATGAATACACAAACATACGCGTAATCCAATTTGCATTTTACATTAATTTTCCCTAGATTATGAGGGGTATGAAATTTGTCTTGGTTCTGCTGAATAGACATATTTTTGATTACTCCTTCTTTGCATGATGCTTATCTTTTAATCCTATAAATCTTTGTTTTATTCTTCCTAGTTTAGTAACTGGCTTCTCAAAAGAGGTGGAAAATTCTTTCCTGCGTTACTGGCAACTGTTTATTGCATTATTTCTTCTGATGCTCTTTGAGGTTTTAAGAAAATAAGTATACTTGAAGGAACCTGTATACCTCTGTCCCATAGGTATAAGACTGCTTTTTAAATAAACACTCTACATTCTAAGATTGTCCTCACTAGCAATATTTGATTTTTACATATTGCAGAAAGTGGGGTTGATAAAGACCTGCTTAGAATTTGCTGTGAACTGAAAGAGTCAAAACTACCAAGCACTGGAAATTTGGAGAGATGTAAGAATAGAGGCTTTTATTGCTAGAACAAGTCGCACTTATTCTCATGGCAGTCTGTCCTTTTTTTTCTGGCAAATATTTCCAGTGAAAATAATATACCGAAGAGAAGTCTTCTATGCTTCTGAGCACAGTGCACAATTACAATGATCAAGGAGAATAGAGCTGCTGATTCTGTGAAAAACAGGTTTGGAGTTTCATTTCAAGGTACAAATGACAGTGCAGCCTTTTCTGAGTCCCAGAAGATATGCAGAAGTTCAACTTTTTTATACCCCTTTGTCATACTGAAAGCCAGCACTGCACATGGGAGAGTTAATCTTAGGGGTAATTTTACACATTTTGTTACGGAAGCCCAACAGCTCAGAATTACAAAACCTTTCAGACTGGGGACAGGAATTCTTCTAATCTCATATTTAATGGCACCTGTCAACGCACTGGCACATGCTTAAGGTCAGCTTTGGGCACTCAAATAACCTCAAACAACATACTTCTTTTCACAGGTTTAAACACATTAATGAGAGATAAGGCAAAGTATATTCCGTATTTTCCTCTTGGACGTGTATTCCCACCATTTGTCCATGTTTTAAATGACTGAGTGCTATGACTGGGTCCTGCTTTGAGGCTGAAGGTTTGCTGGAGAGGCTTTGGAGTTCTTTATTCTATGGTCTTTCTGTCCTTCCTGCTATCCAACCCCCTATTTTCTTTTACCAAGCTAAACTTTAAAGGGGACATTTCCTCTCTTGTTATATTGCTTTCTCCCTATATATTTTGGACTTTTTTCTTTAAGTGTCCTTACATCTCTCTCTGATCCAAGCTGGTTGAGTCATTAAAAATTTATCTTAAATTTCATGCTTTATATCCATGGATCTTTCTTCCAGTCCAACTGTCTTTACAGTTCTGGTTTCCAAAACCATGTCAATAAAATCACCAACCTGGAAAGCTTTCAGTAAATCCATGCGAAGACTAAGTATAAGATTTAGTAAGGTGCTATAGACCTGCTGATATTTTTTCCATTATTAGCCAATAACATTCATTCTTTTGAATGAACCAGACATGACTGGTTATTAGTTATACATAATTATTTCAAATTAATGTTTTTTTTAATTCTTGTGGAGTGACAGTCTGATAATACCCCTAAAATTAATTAGTTTGCATATAGCTGATGAGCTTTTAGCATCTAGAACCCCTTATTTAAATATACTGACATCACTAGACCTAGGAAAAGAGAAGTCAGATATGAAACAATTCCTGCCAGTGAAGTCTGTGGGACAGTGGGCAACAACCATTCCTTTTGGGTGACTCTACTTCTTTATCAACCAAGTAAGATATATAAACAAAAATAACACAGAAAATAGCAGTTGTAAGCTACGTGTGAAATCTATTGAGAAGACATGTAGATCTGTTTGAGAAGATTTAGGTCTGTTCAGGCTTTGAGAATAAACATTTAAAGACAAAGAGTAATGTCTGCAAGTGGTCTAACTCATGCATTTTCATCAACTTAAGTGCAAATATGGAAATACACACCAGAGTAGATCTGACCCGCAGTGTTGCCCAGAGCATACTCCTTATTCATAGAATGCCCTCTAAAGGACAAATGTAATGCGTAATCTTATTTGATAATGTATGTTCACATCTCAGAAGATGCTGGGGAATTATTAGCCTTTGACAGACTTCCTTTTGGCTTTAGCAATTAGCAGAAATGAAACTCCTTAAGATTAAATTTCTCCTTTGGACCATGTATAGTTTTAAGACTTCTTCTATAACCCCGTAAAGTAATGAAAAAAGACAAGCACTGAGTTTTCAAATATTTGTGCAGTGATTTAGCCAACTACTATTGAAGCTGTTTGAACTTTGGAAATTACTTATACGAAAACTACATTCTTGGCCTTTAGAACTCCTTTGAGAAGTGTGTCCTCTTATATGACCATAGGGAGTTGTTGAAGATGGAGCTGGGGAGCAGGGTTTTTGGCATTGTTTAAACTATTGGGCACAGATGTTTTAAGTTAGATTGAGCATATCCTCAGCATGAAGAAAATAGGATTCTTTCCGTGTTGGGGAAGTGAAATTGCTGTATAAAGCAGTGCTGAAGCCTTTCAGAGGCATGGCAGGGGTCTGTGCCTTAATAACCAAACTTACTGATGCAGGAAAATGAAATGAAAGTCAGTCAATTGCTGATGAAATGGAGTTCGGTGGATTGTTTAGTCCATTCCATGCTGAATTGGTCTCTACCATACATTATCCTCTACCTTGCTCAACTCAGGTGTAAATAATGGTACTGACACTTTTCTTGTTACATTTACAAAAGTAATTGCTTCCTCTTTCTGTTCACTTGACAGGCTAAAACATATTTAAGTGGATAAAAATGATGGTAGGCCAGAATTTGTCTGAATTGCACATAGAGTTCATTAAAGCAGCAGCCTCTGGTGAAAGTTTATTCATGTGTAAAAGTACCTGCAGGTTCGGCTGGATCCCTGCTGGAGGCTGAGCAGAAGTAGCTGCTATGGGAGGAATTTGATGAAGGTGCAACATGTCACAATTACAACACTGGATGTAGCCAGCATAGAAAAATACTTTTCCTTACTTTTGGACTTGTTTCCATCACAGAGAAGGAGGAAATCTCAAAAAAAATTAAGCAGAACGGAAGATCTGTATTGGAAATTATTATCTAAAATCAACTGAGTCTAGGAAATCCTTATGGAAAAGTCAACTGACCACAGTAATTTGTATACAGATACACGTGTTGTAAGACTTCGTGTTGATTAAAGATCAGAGGTGGAACTTTCTGTTCCATAAAAATATCTTGAGTAAGTAATCAAAATTCCTGTTGCTATGGAACACCAACAGTTCTTTCAAAAATCTGTTTCTGTGGCTGGGCAAGGCTGTGGGACCCGGAGCCTGGCCCTGTTGCAGCATCACTGGGGCAGGGACTGATGTTTTGCCAGCTGCCAGTCACACGGGGTTGAATGGGGCATATGGGCTGTGCCTGCCCTAACCACCACAGTCCTGATCCAGCCTGAATCTGGATCCGTCTCAGCAAGAAGTGCAACAGCTGGGAGGTTGTAGAAGTCTATGTTAAAACAGTGCATCCCTATGGTTTCAGTCCTGGCCTGATGAATTACCACAAATGGGGCGCTAACCCACCTGGTAACTGCCTAACATTAGAAATAAAGGCCTGGGGGTATTATTGCTTTGGAGAGCACTGGCAATGTTCAGGATGTGCTTTTGTTCCAGGGAAGTCTATTCACTCACTAACACATGGGAAGGCATTGGAAGGATGAGGTGACTGGTACAGTCTCAGATTAGCTACTCACTGCACAGTAATCAGAAGGTATAAAGTATTTAAAATACCTCTGACTATTTATTATTTCTATGAGTGGCTATCACAGCCTAAGTAGCAAGGGTGACATGCTTTTACGCACGAAGTAGCAAGCTACCTAGAGAGAGCCATATTTGACTCTCCCAGGGTAGGTTTGGAGTATTTTTGTTTCAGTCCAGCTGGCAAATGGTTTTACTCGTGCTGTAACATCTGGAGGATTATCTAAACTCTTAAATGCTGTGGGACAGGGCCAGAGGATACAGAACCTAATACTAGGAAAGGCTCTTGGGGTTTACACATTCTGGCCACTGGATCACCAGTAAAGGCTGAACTTCCTCCGCAGAATGATGAAAGCTCAGCACAGTCCAGCAGTTATTTCCTAGTTTTTGTAACATATCCAGGGAACAGAATCCCGCTTGCCAGACCCATTCCCAGTGCTGTGTTTTGCCAGCCCTTCCTGTGACCTGAGAAATTCTCTCTTGAGTCCATGTGTCAGAAGTGTGGTTAGTCAAATGAAGCCATTTCTCCTTTTCCGCATTCCACTTTTCTGTCTGGGATTCCCAGCGCTGGGACCTTTTCCTGCCAGAGACAGAAGGGACGGAGTGTTTGAACAAGCAGGCCTACCTGTGGGACATGCCAAGGCATGTTTGTGCTGAAGACAAGCAATGTAAGAGCTTTGGAAGGTGCATCATCTGCTGTCTCGTCTCAGAGAGCCAGGGAGATCATGGTTACTTAGACATTGAAGCAAAGAAGGCCAGGGAATTTGGGTTACCATTTTTTAAAATTAATCTTTTTTATCACTTTTTGTTGTTGTTGTTCAGAGTAAATCTATTTAAGGTTCCCCACTGGTTCCAAACAGGGAAAGAAAAAGGTTTTTAATTAGAGCTGTAGAGTTCGTGTACCTAATGAATCAATAGTAATTGAATGTAATGGAAGCTTCTTCAAAGCACACACATGGAGTATAGTAAAACCTCCTTTAACAGGTTTAGTTCCATGCCGGTGACCTTTTAAGAGGATTCTCCATCATATATTGGCTCTAGTGTATAGTTTTTTCCCATATATTCTCTGGAGTTAATTCAGGTACTATATGCTTAGATATCCAGTGCTGTAAATTGTAGCCATGGGTATTAGGTACAGTCACAGACATACTTGTTAATTAGTACACTTCCTAAAATTTTGTTATTCTCTGTATGCAGCTTTATAAAAGGCTAAATGGATTATATTATCCCTACAGACTACAAAAATAGCCAATATATTTTCATTTCAAATGTTTTAACCACTACTTTAATCTAAAAGTTAAGGTTACAAAATATCTTCAATCAACAGATTGGAAAAAGAAAATTCATGAGATGAGATGCCTTTCTGAATTAGTGGTGTCTTAGCATTACATTAATCACATTTCCTTAGTGAGAGAGATTCATAGTGGAACACACTTCTCCAGATCAAGAAATCATTGTACAAGACAAAGTTCGTGGAGAGGATCCTTCTCTAAGGAAATCCCCCCAACTACTATTCCAAAAAAAGCCCTCAGGTATGGATGCAGACTTGAACCTTCAGAACTTTCTACACATTTTTTGAGGACATAACCCTTGCAGGCTTAGGATACAATAGTTGAATTGATATTGGCTTACTGATGAGGATGACTTCTGAATCTCACACAAAGGTGCCTTTACAGTGTCTAGCCCATTTTGGTATGGTCACAGATATAATCTGTGCTGGTTTATCTCTCTATTCTGCTGTGACTTCATCTGCACTGGCAGCTTGCAGTGATGTACCTGCGGGGTTCACAGGGCAAAGCACTTGAACAGCTCTCGGCTGGTCCTGCTCAGCCCCTCTCCTGCTGGAGCACATGTTGGAGGGGACTGGGCAGGAAGAGCTCAGCAGATAATGAGATATTGCTTTGATTTCCGTGGTAATTCAGTTTCTTCAAGAATTTCACTGATGCCCAAAGGGTTTCTGCCTTGTGCAAACCAAGGGATTGTTCAGTCTTGTTTTGAGTGGGGTCCTTTTGTTATAGAGGAAGGTACAAGCCTTTCAACTGAAAAGCAAAGACACATGACTGTGACAGAAGGAAGGAAGCTGGAATATACACACACTAAAACCACAGTGCTTTAGACCTGCACATGTTAATGTTTGTCATCCTCACTGCACTGGGTCAGCTTTCATCACACAGGGTAAAAAATCCTTACCTTGCGAAAAGCCAAGCACAAGAGCATTTGCCTCAAAAGGCTGCTTTGCAAGACCTAAATCAGAATTTAGGAAAATCTAAGCTTTCCTTTTCAAAAAGCCCTCCAGCTTTCATTTTCATGAAGAATATGCAACCTGAGGGAATACCAACACTAAAAAGCCAGAAGACATAAATATGATACATAAATATATTTTAATGTATTTAAACAATAAATATGTTTTATATAATGGAATGCACTAAGTATATTTAATCCCATTATTTTCAGATTAATATCATCCTTCTCAAGGGTCTCCATTCTGATTCTGGAACATTCATATCTCTCAATCTTTCCTTGAGAGAGAAAATAAAAAAGCTACAGTGCAAGTTTTTGGACCAAATGATTGAAAATCTGGAATTAAAACATGAGGGTTTTTTTAGTTAAGTTGTTCCCATAAAAAGTCTGTATTGCCTAAGATCTCTGTTATGTCCTGCCAGAATTTAGATCTGAGATACAATGTCTCTTTAATATATTTTCTTTTCTGTTTTCAAAAACTCTCTTTCTAGAGCTCATCATCTTGTGTTACGCATTAAAATCCTTAAAATTCAGCAGCTTTGTATTAAATGTAGAAACCTTTAATATCGCAGTGCGAAAAAGAGGTAGCTTAGCTGTGCTTATTTGAACGTAAGTTACTATTATCAGAGAATGCTGCTTCCTGGAGCACCTGAATGTCCTTCTAAAGGTAGCTTCTGGCAAGTGGTGAGGAACAGCCAAGCAATTCAAAAGCATAATTAACTTTTGGATGCGCTTTTCTGACATGATAACCCAAGGTTATAATGTGTTATTTAGGTGATACTAGAGGTCTGAAATTGCATATTAGCTGGAAGGATCTGGAAGGAGCTGGAATTAGCTCTACCAGAAGGTGTTTTCCTTTCTAGTTGTGGCAAGTTCTTAATCTACTAAAAGTAGGAGAAATGTAGGGGGAATTTCTTGCTCCACTGATGAAAAGCTCCCCCCTTGTTTCAGTTTGCTTGTCCATGTGGGTTTATCTCCTGAAAAATTGATATAACAGTGTTTAAGTGGACATAATGCTTACATGCCTCAAAAGAACACTGTGGGACATAATGGGCTGATTAATTTACTTCTGTGCTATGCAAGATGTTTCTATCAATTCTTAGATTTCACATGTGTGTCAGAAATGAGATACATGGATAAATGTATGGAAACACATACAGGGAAAAACAATTTTGACTAAACATATAAAATGTTGTGTTTTAAGAGACCATTACACTCAGAAATGAGACATTGAGGATATTATAGATAGTACCATGATATTGTCAGCTTAGCGTTCAGCAGCGGTACAAAAAGAAAACAAATCATTTTAGGAACATATTAGGAAAGGAATAAAGGAGAAAAGAGAAGAGATCATTATGAAAAAAAATACATTCATGATTTTCCCCACCTTGATGGCTGTGTGCAGTTCTGGTCCTCCCATCTTCAAAAAGTATGTCCTTAAAGGGGAAAAGGTGCAGTTCATAGTGACAAGGACAGTTCAGGGGTATGGAGCACCTTCTGTGTAAGGAAAACCAAGGTACATCTGTCAGCTTTAGTTCAGATCAGTCATGTGGTTTTGAAATAAACCTTCAAATCATCCTCACTTACTGTACTTAGGTTCAAACAGAGGACAATCTTGGAGCACCTGAACCAAATTCTATTTGAATGAAACAAAACCAGCCCAACCTGGAACATGCCTAGTCCAATTCTGGAGCATGCCCAGTGCAATCCAACTGCTAATGAGTATACAACCTGCAGCACCAATTTAATACTAATTGGAAGAAAAAAGCCTGCTGAGGATGCTGGAAGCTCTACATCAATAATTTTCTTTTACAAGTGCACTCCTATTATTTACTGTACAATGTGGCATAGCTGAGGTGAACGCTTCAACCTGAAAAAATAAATGATTTATTCGAAATGTGAGAGAGGTCCACACAATTCTGAGTGGCATGGAGAGGAATGCTAGAGATCAACTGGTCATTGTATTTTTCAGATACAGATCCCATAGAATTAGGTACTGCATTAATTTGGATCAGGTTTAAAACAAAGGAAAAGATATGATTCTGTGTGTGGCATGCAGTGAACCTGTGGAGCTCCTTGCTAGAGGATGTTTCATATGGGTGAAGTTCAGGTGGGTGTGAAGGCAGACTGGTCTAATGCTTGGAAGAGACATCTGTTGACGTTTACTAACTGGGTTGCCAGTTGTGTCAGGATTGGAAAATCTCTGTGGCTGAAAGTGGGTAGATCACACATATTCCCTTTTCTTTCTCTTCCCTACATGTCCCCTCATGACCACTGCTGGAGGCACAACATGGCTCAAGGTAAACTCTTGCTCTGAGGCAGTGTTACGTTCTTTCATGTATTATATATTTTATTTCTATATACTTTTATATATANTGTGTCTAGTGCTGCTGATTTCCAAACTAGAAATACTTCTCAAAAACCTGTGCATGTTATATTAAAGTGTGTTTTTCTAAGGAAGGTTTAAATGAGTCATTTAGATGATTTTCAGCATCACAGCCTACCTGAACTGTAAATGACTGCAATAATAAAGGGTATTCATTTGAAGCAGCCACAATTTCCTATTGATATTTTATGTTCATTTTGATTAAGCTTTATTGCTGCAACATTGCATAATTTCGCAGGTGTAAAAAAAATCTGAATGTGTTAAATGTGCAGTTGCCAAAAAGGAAGAGAGCTGAGGGACATCTCAAGTTTCTTAGTCTTGGTGTTTATGTCATTTTTTGGCATGAAGAATGGGGATTTTTTCTTAAATATATGAATGCTTTTGTATAGTAGTGAAATAAATCTAGCTTTGGGTTGAACATGACAATTTTTAGCACTAAACAGGAACACTATATTTGACATTTATGGCATGAGGAATGCAATGTCTGATTGCAATAGTAGGAGATTTGAAACATCCTCCTTAGAGAGGTGGTATAGTCAGGTGATGCTGTGCGAAAGCCATAAGAGGATTGTCAAACTTTGAATCAAATAAAGATCAATTGGTTTAGGGTGATGAATTAAAGCTCTGTGCTTTGGGAGAAAGCATCTTGCTTGATCTAATAGTCAGAAGTGGCCTGGATGCTTTTTTTTTTAGTTTCACCCAGTGTGCAGTGCTTTCAGCTATGCCTTTTCCCAACTGCTCCTTCTGGATGAGGTGTTGGTCATGGAGTGGCAGTTGTTCCCAGTGTTGGACATCTGTCCTTGCCACACTGCTTTGGAGATGGCAGGAAACAATGTTTGCTGTCTGGCTGACATTACCTTGGGTGTGGAGCATGGTTGGATCACAGCCTGGGGTGACATGGCTGCAGGGAATACTTTTTATTACAGCTGAATGATTAAAGTAACGAATAACAGTAAATATTTAATGTGAGTCAGACAGACCTTGTGAGTCAACACTTCTCACAGTACTGTAAGACATGGTTGCTTACCAGTTGAGTACCTTGAATTCCTGTAACTGCACTTTGCTGGCAGTGACCTCAGACTACGGGATGGCAAGGTGTGACCACGTAGCTCTGTCGTGCACCAGGTCATTTGCATGCTGGGCAGTGCTCTGACTCCTCAGTGCTTGTGTGGTGTGAGAGACAGAAAAGTTGCCGAAAAACAACATGCCTCTACTCTGGCTTAGTACAGTGAGAAGACTTGTCATTTAAATACATGTAATCATTAAGAGATATGTACTATGCTTTTTGAAGATACATGATCTGCAACTAATTGTAGCTGCAATTTAACATATAGTGGAAGAAGCATTTATACAGATATTGGTTATCAACACCATGCAGTTGTCAGTTTTAAAACTTGCAGAGGGGAGAAAGATTCATAGAACCTACTGGGGGTGATTTAGAGAGAGCTGAACCTCAAGTGACTGATACATTCCTACTGTTCAAGTTATCTTTTGATTTTGATAAGAATGACTTCATCACCAGCATTCTGCTGTAGCTGTAAATACTTGCTTTGCTCTAGAAAAAATCTGTGCCAGGATTATTATCAATGCACATGATACTGTGCGCCAGCTGTTTTCAGTATAAAAAATGTCTTCACAATAAATCAGTAGGAACATAATTTCAGAAGTTATTTGGTTTGTTCTCACTTTACTTTAAGTATTTGCAAGAGGGAGTGCACACCAACTTTCACGTAGGCAACTAGAAATTAGAAACTGCTAAAACACAAGAAATGCCATGGTACAACACCTGAGGAAAGACAGGTCAGAGAAATCAAGATAGGGAACACATTTCCATTTCCTCCAGGGGTTTTTAGGTTGAGCAATGGTATAAAAATGGAGAAACCTAACCTTTGACTCCACTTTCATTCAGAAGTTTGATTTTTATTTGACTTATCCTTCTAATAAGATTTTTATTTGATTGTAGGATGTTTCCATCTCTGAAAGTAGAGGAAAGGGTTAAGGCTCTGCCAATGTGTCACCACTTCCTCCTCTCAAAGGCTGTAGTAATCTATGCAAAGGTCTATAAGCATGGCATTTTTGTATTTTAATCCTCTTCCATTAAGTTCTAATGACCGGTCACTAAACGATGTCATGCATTTCCTGCTCCTTTTATGGGGAGCTGTTTTATAAAGCAGCAGCTTGGAAGCGTGCAGGAAGCAGTCATCTCTGGAATTGATTGCATTTCTGATAGAGCACTTCTGTACTGTATCCCTGGAGAAATGCTGCAGGTCATAATGGCTTATGTTCTCCTTGTAGCTGCAGCATAATAATTTACAGAAGTAGAGCAAAGGCGGAAACAAGCTCTACCATCTTTAAACCTCTCACTAGACTCAGTTCACTCTATTTATTTATTATTTATTTAAAGAAAGCAGATCCTCATTATTACTGGAGGGGAGTAAAGGGCTATGTACTATACAGAGAAAACCTCTCGGTCTGAAACAGCTGATGTTTATAAATTGGTTGGGCGTATGATCCACAAGAAACATGTCCAATTTGACCAAGTGATGTGGAAAGGGCAGTTGAACAAAAGCAATGTTTGCATATATTGGGATGGCACTAATGATCATGTCCCTTCTGTCTGTCACGCTGATTCATTAAAAATGGGTGTCAGCCATTAAGCTTTGATTTTCAGCACAGATAAGTAATGAACAAGCACATAAAGGAAACAAAGGCTGGCCACGCTGCAGAGCAGTCTGATGATCTGATTATGCTGAGAGACTGCCACTTTCTTGGCTGGGTGGGATGTATAAGAGGATGATTCCCATTGTTTCTCTTCCCGCAGCTCTGTCCTCAGTCAAACATTGGTAAGAAATGTGTGGGTTTTTCATGCATCTTCTCTGGAAAATTGCTTTCTTTGGTTCCTGATAGAAATCAACAAGACAGTCCCTCGACTGAATTCTTCCTGATGTGCCAGATTTAGTGAGTGTCTGGGCGTGCAGAAAGCATGTAGAGAAAAGCTTTTGAGGTTTATAAAACACATGGCATTTGCTGTGGTTTCTTTTTCTTTCCCATTTGCAAGTGTGCTGATCTGAAGAATATATAGAAGTAGAGATGGTTTTTACTCTTTCTTTCTGCAGATGCCTGAATTATGGAACTAAAGGCCTCTGCCAAATAGTAACTGGGACTGGATTTCAATCTTTCTACCAGTACCAGGCTGTCATGAGCAATTTTTTATGACTGGACTGGTGTTAGTCTGAGCAGGTTTCCCATGATAGACTTAAACAGTATCTCAGGCCATTTTTTCTTTAATACTCTGATAATTTGGGTGTTCATTGAACCATGAACAATCTTGGCACCAAAATTGCAGGTGGGCTAAGAAAATGTAGCTGATATCAGAGAGCAGCAAAGATATTTAAAATACACTCTGGCTTCTACTATAACTTTAGGAAGGTCACTTACCTTCTCCTTATTTCAACCTGCCTGTTTCTCAGATGGTGATAATGTCACTGAGTGCAATGGAATTTAGTGAATACATATTTGCAAGGCATTTGGGCATTTCACATGAAAGGTTTTGCAGTAATTCTTGAGAAGACTGTGGATTCTTGCTGGTGAAGTCCGTAATAGTCACCCTGAGATGAGACTGCTCTCGAAAACTATGAGAGAAAGAGGAGAAGGGGCCCTGAGGCTATGAAGGGTGAAACAATGTGGAGGCAGCAGTCTTGGTGACAGAGTTAAGGCCTTTTAGGCCTTTTTCTCTTTCCCTTTTTTTTTTTGAGTGCTGAGGAACACTTACCATTGTGTGTAAATCCATTGGGTTCAAAGCTTCTCATGTAGGACAATCTAGCATGTTCTTTTTCCTGGAGTTACAGAAAAAAGCACATAATAGGGAAGGCAGAAGGGAATGTGCAGTAGAGAACTAATGGAAACTCGATATAATTGGTATGATTTTCACTAATTATGGCACTGTCTCCTAATATACCATCATCTACATTCAGAAGAAAAATTAAACCCCCGAATATGGTGATTTTAAGCTCGGATTGTTCCTTTGTTCTATCTACTCTCCTAAGCCCTGGATCTGTGCAGCAGTAAAAAAGGTACAAAGTGACCAAGCAGAAAAGCACTTGAGATTTTTAGCTTTTACCTTTTAGCAAGCTGATTTGAAAATCCACGTATGTATTTTGTGGTGTTCTGTTGGTTTTCTTGCTTCTTTCAGTGGCCACTGGGCTAAGAAGATGAGGGCTTGAAAAAAGCAACGCTTGAAATTCCTGCCAGAGGTGAATGGTAAGGACCTCCTGGTGTTCCCTTTTTTGCATGATTTTAGGCATGTTGAGTTTGATAACTGATTCTGTAGACCCAGGTAATCCAACAATAGTCCAGGAGTAAGTGGCAACACAAGGACCAGGCAGAAAGAGTGAGAAAATGGTAGAACCTCAGAAGCATGGCTGAATGTAAATGCTGAAAGAACAGTGCTAACTGTGCAAGGAATACGAATGATGGGCTAGTGATATCCCTTCTCTCTGCCTTTTCTCTATACTGAAAAAATAATTCCGTGAGAACTTATTATGATTATCTGTTAACGTTTGTATTTGAGAAAGGAATGATATTGGATTGAATGATACATGCACCATTAAGTTTGGTCATAAGACAGTCATAAAAAATTGCTCATGACAGCCTGATACTAGTAGAAAGATAGCCCTTTTCTGATTGTTTGCTGCCAAGATCTCAATTATTTTTGAACTTTCCTCATGGAAATTTTTTAATGTGATGAACACGTAGTCCTGAAGACACACATCCCCATTTGATGCTCTTCTTACTTGGGTCTCTGGGCTATTAGGAAATTTATTACGTTCCCTTACATTGGAATGAAGCCTGGCTCTTGCAGGGAAGACAAGTTGTTGCTATTAATATATTTATTTTCCAAAGATAATTTAGATGGGTCTTTTATCATCTTTATAGCAGAAAATGACAATGTGATATTGTGAAGGCTCTGGAATAGAGTAACAAGACTTTTCTTATGTGGAAACCAAAGAAAAGCCTGGTCTGTAGAACTAGGATTTTTCCCAGGAAGCTCAGAGAGGTGACTCCTCTTCCCAGGATCTTTCCTTTGCTTGGGCGTCTAAGTAACCTTGTCTAGTGGAAGGCATCCCTACCCACAGTGGTGGGGTTGGAACTAAATGATCTTTAAGTTGCATCCAACCCAAACCATTTGTCCTGGTTGGGGAAAGGACTTTATTTGTAAATTCAGGAGAGGTGTTAAGAAAGAACTGCTGAATTAGGAGTAGATTAATTAATGCTCCCTTATTTCCAAGTCTAATCTTCGGTGGAATGATGATTATTTGCTTATCTTGCATCCATCAGTA
>WEIT01029153.1:173823-216437 GCA_013389985.1 Dryoscopus gambensis
CTCCAGCCCTTTTTTCCCAGGATCTTTCCTTTGCTTGGGCGTCTAAGTAACCTTGTCTAGTGGAAGGCATCCCTACCCACAGTGGTGGGGTTGGAACTAAATGATCTTTAAGTTGCATCCAACCCAAACCATTTGTCCTGGTTGGGGAAAGGACTTTATTTGTAAATTCAGGAGAGGTGTTAAGAAAGAACTGCTGAATTAGGAGTAGATTAATTAATGCTCCCTTATTTCCAAGTCTAATCTTCGGTGGAATGATGATTATTTGCTTATCTTGCATCCATCAGTAACAGACCTTACCCTGCTGCCTCCCCTTTTCTTTTACAATGTTTTCCATATAATTTGTGTTCCAAAGCACATTATTTTTTTTAACATATGCCCAATCCTTTTAGTTTAGTGTGAATTTTGGATTTATTTTCCAGTTGTAAATAATGTATCCATTATGCTGTATGTTTAACATTGCTCAGTTTCCTGTTAGTATTTAACCTGCAGTAATCTTCAGCAATAGAACAGTGAAAGGTTCTGTTTATCATTTGGTGTTCATTTATTATTAATCTAAGATTTGACAGACTCCAAGAGTCTATTGTTTTTCCTTGTGGCACATAAGTGAGCTGGAGGAACTGATAGATTTTTCATGTTTGATGGAAATAATAATATGCATTTTTCTAGAGTACTGTTGTTTTTCCAAATACACTACTTGCTAAAGGAGATAATTGTTCTGATCCTTTCTGCTACTTTTGATTTAAATATATATTATAGTAAGATCAATTGAAATTGTATTCAAAATTTAAAAAGGACAGGGAAATACAATAAAAAGCACACAATAAAATTTACTGCCATACACTTATTTAACAAAATTGTTCTAAAATATACAAGAGACCATTCAATCTATTTTTCATTATCTCTAACTCTGAGGGTAGTAAATCATATAAAAATGCAGTACTTTTGGTGCATTTATAAATTCCCATATTTTTCTTGCATCAGAATTAAGGAGATTTTATTCTAACACTAATCCACAGTCTTTTTTTTCAAAAGTAAGTTGAGCCCCTAAATTTGAGTCCAGCTACATTGCTACTCTCAGGGACTTTAAAACAAATGAAAATGCCAACTAAAAAATGAGAACATTTAGCTTCTACTGGGAGTGGGTACTCCAGATCTGGAGTGCTACCAGATACAATTACTTTACCTACCCTGTGCCTTCCCTCAGTTTATTGCCTCTGGTATGAGACCAGTTATGTCAGACTTTTGTTGTCTCCTGCTGTTGCATTCTGAATGTGTCTTATTCATGCAAATAATACCCATTTACCAATCATTCCTGAATATGCTTAGATTCATTCAGACTTTTATCAAAGCTCCTTCACTTCCCTTTTTCTAACTTACTTGTATTTTAGGTTTGTTTGACTTTTGGAGGTAGCAATGTTAGCTCTGAAATATTTTTTGTCTATTTAGTGACTATTATCTGTCCATATACATGGAATGAAAATCTATAATTTGACAGATGGCAAGGAAAGTCAAAGTAGTAAGTTTAGATCAATTCATGGTCCACATTCTTGGAAGTGGCTTTAGTCTTTAGTGGGCTTTAAAATAATGTAAAGCAGCTACTGAAACAAAGCTAAAGATTTATCAAACTTCTTTTTATCGTTAAACATGGTAGCAGTACTCTGAAAGGTGTGTATCAGCATGACATTTTGTTAATCAGTTTTATATTGAAACAATTGGGGAATTGCTAGTTCTGAATTATGAATATTGCAAAAATCAAGAGATTCCTGAGAAACTGAGTAGGCAGAGACTGAGTAGAGACTCAGTAGACAACTGAGACTCTTGGATACTATGGAAGTCCTATGCCAATAGGAATCCAGTAATTAAGATTTCTTCTCTATGCATACCAGCTAAACTAAAACCTGACAAGCAGAAATGTGATCAGACAAGTAATTTCTGTAGGTGAAAAACACACAGTATGTTTTGTGTCTATCCCTCTGTGACTGAGGCAGTAAGAGTTGCCTGTTCATTCTCCCCTACTGGTGGAAACCTGCAAAAGCACCAACTCTTGTTCTTTCCCAAGCACATGCAAGCTGTGAAAAAGTGCTCATATAGTCACAGGCAGGTGGGTGGGTGGACAGGCAGGAACATATAGGAATGTGCCCCCCCAGACCCCTTGTAGCTGTGCAGCTACACACAGTTATGTCTGCACACACAATTTTGTTACTGTTCTAGCTTCAGCCTGGAATTTGAAATGGGATGACCGTATTGCACTGTGGGAAGAGCCTCTATATGTGGTTGCTGTCAATAGTGGCAGGACAGAGGAGGAGAATGACACTGGCATTTGAAAACAGCACAGTGCATCCCGAAATTCTCGTAATCCTAACAATGCTAGCCCATCTCCATAACAAAATTTGATTATGGGGGCCCCAAGATTTCCCTGGGGATGATTACAGTCTTCTTAACCTTCAAATAAAGTAGTGAATAAAACAGAAAATTAAAGGCCTAAATAATTTCCTACATAAGTTTTGAATAGTGAACATATATGAAGAGCACATTACTCTGCGGTGACAAGGAATTGGCTTTCATGTCCCTCGTTATCATTTTGAAGGTTAAATTTGGTCCCTGGGTTAGAAGCACTTAAGCAAGTGTTGTGTCTGGAGTAGAATGATTTGGCACTCTTTTAGATTCCTCGGGGAATCTCATCTGAATCCCTGCATCAACTGGGGAGGCAATAGGTCTGCTGCAGGACAAACCAAGTCTTCCATCTTCTTTTGGTTGCCCTGGACAATAAATTCCAGCCTGGGACAGAAGACATCCTTTCTTTACTGCCACTGTTTGACACTCATGTGGGCATCAGTAGTCAAATTATGATCTAATGTTTGAAAATATTTCCTGCATTTATAATCATGTGTGTCAGAATAAATCCATGACCACTGTGAAATGGGATTTAATGGGATCCATCTGAGAACACTGGTAGGTAGGAAGATACCACTTGTATATGGTAAATCATGAATGACTTACCTAAGCTATGTATGCTGTAATACTATTAGGTCGTATCATTCCAACAGATTCACATCGTGTCTTATTAAGGAATTGGACACTTTATTCTCTGTAAATCACAGTGGTAGTAGTAAACAACTAAGTAGTTACTAAGTCTTTCATGTGATTGTCTACTTCTACTGTAGAAAGTGATGATTTGACAGCATATTTTTTTCTTCTGGAACAGCGAGAGTGTAGTTTGATGTCTTCTCTGATATGTATTGAGTTACAACTGTGACATGGGTCAGTTTTGCCTGGCTTGAACACAAGCTAGTTGACTTTCTATTGAATGTCTACACTGAGACTTCACAGTAAATCACTAAACTTATAAAATATAGTTACTTATTTGAAATAAATGGTGAGACTGAATGGCATGTGTAGTACTGAAACAATTCACTGAATGCACATCTGTTCTCCTAATTCTTGCAAACTTCATAAATCCACCATCTGACACTTCCAGGAAATGCTTGTGTATGCAATGAGGAGATCAATACCTTGTTGGTAGGAAATTACTGTTCTGTTAGTCTGGGAGATCAGTGTATTCAGCATGCAGGGGGCAGGGCTCACTCTGTGTTTTATGTCCAAATTACCGTATTTTTCTGGTACAGTCAGTTGTTTCTGTTTTACATTTTGTTTGGCATGCACCTTAAACAGAACACCCAAAGCTAGAAGTAATAATGGTTTGGTTTCCTGCCTGCATTGATTTCTTCTCTGTCTGCTAAGAAACCAAAGGATAAAAATTGCACTTTGTAGGTTTGCAGTGAATCTGCAATTGCCTAATAGAGAAACAAATAGCAATCTCCTTAAAAAATGGCAGCAATAGACAACTTTGATATAATTTTAACACTGTGAAGCTGTGAAATATGAGAGTATGTTTGAATAGTGAAGACAATCAGCAGCAAGGGTTAGAGATAACAGAACTAGTCTTATTAATGCACTGATGGATTTAGCCAGGAGATTTAGGCTGCAGGGGTCTGCCCTTGTCTGATATGTACTACAGAGTAAGGCTTTATCCTTTCTGTGCTTCTGTTTGCCCATCTTTAAAACAAACACAGCTGCTGACTTCCTTGGTGGGGAGAGAGAAAGAGAGTGATTGAGAGAGAGGGAGGGATTTTTACTCCTCAGGGGTGCACACTTTTACTCCTCACTCTGATGCATATAAGGGTATTATAGACCTTTAAAGGGGGGGCAGAAAGCAGTATTGTTTGACTATTTATATCAAGATGAGAGCCAGGTTATGAACCAAAAATTGTAGAGTAGGAATGCAAGGTGTGATGCTCTTTGCTTGACAAGTGGTCACAACAGACAGTTTATCAAATGGAATATCAAGAAGGGACTTGATCAGAATGTCTAAATATTCTCCTGGTTTCAAAAATATCCAACAATAAGAAGATGGAGAGGAAGAACCAGTGGCTAAAAGTCAAAACCTCTGAAATGGAAATGAAAAATAGCATGCACATTCAAATTGAATGTGGATAGCTTTTGGGGAGATACACTTTTTCTAAACTCAAATTATTGCACTCAGAATGGGTGTAATCGAATGAAAATCTTTGGTCTCTGGTAGAAAGATGCTCTAATGGTTTCTCTGGCTTTAATCTGGGAAGCTATGGCAACAAATGACTCCAGCAATAAGACTCTTTCCCTTCATTAAATGAAGCAGCTGCTATTGAAGGATCTGCCACTGTTGTCTTCCCCTGAAAATCTCTGACACAGAAATTTAGCTCCAGAAGCAAGGCAGGTTGCCAGGTGTTGAGCTGAATCAATGGCCTCTTACTTGCTCCAAGGGAAGGAGGCTGTAATCAGCTGATGGAAAAAAGACTTTCAGTATGTCAGTAATATTAAGGCCAGAGTTGAGGTTATTTGTACATCTTCTTTAAAATACCCAAGTTTTCAGTGTTTTAAAATACTACTAATATGCTCTGATTCCTCAACATTTTTAAATAAAACAAAAATGAGGCTCTGCTTTCTCTTTTGGGTATATTTTTTTTCATTTGTTTGATTTTTTTTTTAATTTACAAAAATTCTTTAGTTTCAGGTTTTTAGTTAGTGTGCAGATAGCACAAAATACAGACAACATGTGGTGGATAAAAAAACTTTCACTGCAAAAAGGTTACATACATGTCAGTGGTGCTCTGTTTTCTGAGTTCTGGTTAGTGAGATGCATTGCACTAGCTACAATAACATTTCCTGCAAACATAGAATAAAAAAACCATGCACTTAGATTTCTGCATGTATAATTGCATCTGCTTGTAGGTGAAAGGCATCCTACAACAAAGCCAAATGCATCCAAAATTTGTGCCCAGATCCCTAGATTCTACCTCACTGCTGGAAATGCGGGCATTTCTGCAGGAGCTTCATATACGTTTAAATAGAGATTCAGATTCAAAAATGGACATATAATCTGTTACTATTGCTATATTATTTTGTGATGTTTCCACACTTCTTGCTGATCATTTCCTACTTTCAGAGCTTTGGAATTGGCAGCTGTTTAAGAAAAATTGTGTTGCTGAGGTCTGTGTCCTATTGTTTCAAAGTGCTTGCTAGTGCAGGAAGACATGGCTGTTGCAGTTGATATTCTGCTCACATTCTCAGGCTTTTCCTTGCACCACAAAGGCTTTGCTAGAGCTGCCTTTGTGCACAAGGAAAGCTGAGTACCTGGAACATATTTTGCAGCAAGGGATAAACTGCAGAGTCACCAAATCATGTAGTATAAATGACCCTGGCTGCAGCAGGACAAGTGTCTCAGTCAGGGGTGCTTAAGTATCCATGTGGACGTAATGAATGCAAATAAATTAATTGTGCATAATTGTATGCTTACCACACTGGGGGAAGCAAGTTAAAATTTCATTTGTCAAGCTGAACCATATATATTAGCAATCTAAAGGCACAAGGCTTGTATTCTCTTGTTTCTCCTAGAAAGTAGGCAATTTTTTTAAATTTCAAAATTTAAAAAAAATAATCATATCATCATTCACACTATAATGAGTTAGACAGATCTTATTTTCAGAATAGTTTAACTCATTGTATTGGATTTGGGATGGAATCAGCTTTCCCCACAGCAGCTCGCACCGTGCTGTGCTTTATATCTGTAGCTAGAAAATCACTGATAACACACCAGCATGCTGGCTGAGCACTGCTCCCACAGCACCACTGCCGTCTCTTCAACATTCCCTCCCTCACCAGTTGGCTGGGGGTGGGAAAGACACACCCGGTGTGTGAGAGGATGTAGCCAGGACAGCTGACCCAAACTGACCTAAGGGATATTCCATATGATATGACATAGGCTCAGCAGTAAAAGTTAGAGAAAGGAAGAGAGGGTGGGCAGTAATTGTTTACGAAGTTTATCTTCTGGAGTAACCACTACATGTACTGGAGCCCTGTTCCTGTGAAAGAGCTGGACATCACCTACTGATGGGAAGAGGAGATAAAATCTTTTGTTTTCCTTTGCTTTTGTGTGTGGTCTTTGCTTTTGCTTTATTGAACAGTCTTTATCTTGAACCATGACCTTTTCCCAATTTATTTTCTTTCCCCTTCTCCTGCCATCCTGCTGAAGAGGGGGGTGACGGTGCAGCTCAGTGGGCAGGTGGTGTCCAGCCCAGCACACTCACTGACAATTTACATTGTGAATAATGGATACCAAACAAACCTGCTGTCACAAATTACAGGGTCATCCACAGCTGGCAAGGAATTTTGTGTCAGTTATATGCTGTCACTACAGAAACACAGAAACCAAAATGCATGGGAAAATGATGAATCAGTGTTCTGTTACAAACAATACTTTTCCTCAGCTGAATGCAAAGGCTCTGAATCCCTGTGCCTGAGAGCACAATTGGAAGCATTAATTACAAGCATGGGGCAGAAGGTTTCATCTTCATTTGAATTTTGCCTCAGGGTAACAGGGCAATATCAAACCCTTGTCCCTGGCTTCTGGGCATCTTTAATTACCTGCCTCCAAGTTTCTAACCACCCTGTCTCCCTCTCTGTCACCATGACAACATCCCTGCTGTCAGCATCCTGAACTTTTCTGCCTATGTTGCAGTCACTTGGAAACCCATCCAAGTAGTTTAAATAATATGGAAATAATACAGACGTATAGAAAGGCAAATGTGGAAAGGGAACTCATTTTCTCCCATCTCCTGGCAGCTCCTGGGAAGCAGGTGACTGTGGGGAATCCAGGAGTGTCCATGGGGACTGTTTGTGTATGAAAAATTGAAAGCTTGGCTTGTTTGTCTTCCTGGATGAAGAAACCTTTTCTCTAAGACTTGTAAAATCCATCAGGTTTCTAGTCAAGTGTTGCATGGGGTAGGAGTGAAAAAAACCAGACAGTGGAAGGGTAGGAGGCAGTAAAGAGGAGCACAGTGAAATGCATGTCTAGCTGCTGCCGGCTGAGACCTGCCTGGAGCACCTGGCACTCCCAGCTCCCTGCTGCTGCAGGTCACTCTCTTTTCTGCCTCACAGGGTGCGCTGGCCCTTTGCTCTTGTGCCACTCTGGCTGCCTCAGCTGGCCACAACACACATGGGGCTTTTCAATTCTTAATGGGTTAATGAAATTCCTCAAGCCCAGCTTCCCGTGTGCACAATTGCAGTTACACTGCAGAATTTGCACTGTGGTTTTACTGACCCCTTAGAAACAGATGTGGTGAGACTGAAACTCATCTGTTGTTGCTGCTAGTATAATCCCCCAAAGTAGAAGCTGTTCTCAAGTGTCACCTTGTACTGTCACCCAAAGTGTTTCTCTCTCCCATCTTTTTGCCAGCGCAGGTATGACGTATGTCTGTATTAGTAATGGACTTGGCACAGGATGTAATTTGTCTGCAGAGTACGCTAGAAAGCAAACCAACAGATTTATGGGTATTCAGCTGACCATTAAAGGGCATACTAAATCTTACAGAGGATGACCTTAGGAAGAAGTGGGGAGTAAACAGACTATTGACCCATTGCCAGTGATGCTTATTACTCTCTGCAATAGGGATTCTCCCTGTCTTCCAGCTGGAGATGAAGGCCATCTGGGCTGAGAGAAAGTTTGCAGACTGATGCAAAGAAAAATTTAGGTAAATAGAAATATATGTGTAGAGCCCAATATTGACCTTTTCTGGACATGCATTATATTTGGAGGTGCAGAAGAAATTTGTTCTGAAGAAGCTGCTTGGGAGTAATTTTATTCTCTCAGGTGTTAAGTTCTTTGGGCTTCCAAACATAATTTGTGTGATTAAAATGGAGGGAAGTTTAGGGGCAGAAACAAAAGATTTAGTTTTGAAGGGACTGTACTGCATGATTTTGCTAGGCTGAAAGCAGAGAGATGAGAAGTCTTTCATGAGACAGCTGTGGTGGAAGGGCAAATAGTCAGCCCGCAACAGCTGGAACTGTAGCACTCAACTAAGTACTGAAACCTAAAAAAATTCTTAGGGATCATCTCATGTGCAATGGATACATCATGAATATATTGAGGTTCCTATCTGATTATGTCTCTAGTGGGTTTTCTGCTTAGTGATTCTAGATCTGTCATTTGCAAAAGTTGTTCCTGTTAATCTATTTCCTGGCAGGAAATTAGTACACAAATAGGCACATATACATGCAAACCCCAACAATCATCTTTTTTAGGCAAATGTAAGGAAAGCACTCAGAGAAAATCTGCCACCAGCCATTTATTTTTATAGCTGTGTACATTATACCATTATAAACAGTCAAACCCATGTAATTAATAACTTCTGCATACTCATGCTTTTTTTAATATGTGAGGTTGCCCTCCCAATACCTGCCTGAATTTCTTGAACCCAATCATGCATTTATTATTAATTCAGAGTTTTAGTAAAGTGAAGATGAACAAAGAGCACCTGAGGAGGGGGCTGCTGTTGAGCTGTCAGGGTCACTTACAGGATAACTGGAGCAAAGGGCTGAGATTCCTTCTACAAATGGGTGGGGACTGTACATGACTCTATGCACCCCTGGACTTCGTGTCTGCTTACCAAATTTGGATCCTGAACCAACTTTTGCAAAGTTCTCTTGCAGGATCTGAAGGAATAACCTGCTTTGAACTTTAAGTATTAAAAAAATAAATAAATAAAAGCTGTAGCTACTCTTCTATATTTAGGTACTTGAACAAGTGACCTGATTTCTAAAGCACTGAAGTTAAGCTCTGAATTAAGGTTTTTGCTGGCATCTGTGGCAGTTGTTATGTGTAAGAACTAAAGAAAATCAGGTCATTCATTTTGCAATTCTGATTTGGAGAAGGAATCCAATTCTGTGTTCCTAATTTTTGAAATTTGAGTGTGTTTGTAGTCCAAGTCTGAGTTTGTTTGGAGATTAGATCCAAGTTTAAAAAATAGCTTGTGGAAAACTGCAAGAAACCCCAGCAACACTACCTTGCTATCTTTTTAAGAGAAAGAGACCTTTTAAGTGTAATTTAAGTGTTGTGATGATAGGAACTTAGATTATGTGTTGGCTGAGGTTAAGAAATGCAGGACACTTCACAGTCAGCCCCTTTCTCGCCTATCCAAGGTACAAATCTTAGGATTTGACATTCCCTTTCTTCTTGGGATTTTCTCTTGTGTTTCCTCTCTCCATTGTTACTTTATACAAGGCAAAAGCAGAGACGAGATCTTGTAGGCCAGTGAAGCCTACAAGAGATGTTGACTTCACAAACCTCAACCCAATGTCAGCATCCTGGCCATGGTGTCACTGCCTCATCAGGGACAAACCCCACTCTCATGGCTTGCTGGCCCATCAGTCTGTGTCTGTCCTGCCATAGCTCAGGACTGTGGCTTCAGTCCCAAATCTGCCTTGTGTCTCCTGCCTGCTGGTCCTACCTATTGCCGCGCTTCACCTCAGACTCTTATCAGAACAGCAACACTCAGACCTTCTGCAATGCAACCTTAGGCACTGAACAGGAGGACAGTGGGTCCGTGTCCTGGTCACACTAGTGCTAGGTGTCATCTCCAATGTGTATGACCAGTATGTCCTTGATCGGAAGGGATGGGACATATAGGCTGGTAAGGAAAGAAAACAGAGAGTGAGGGTCCTGTCAAAAAATCTGTGCTTTTCATTGTGTTTAATTAAGTAGTTCTATATTCATTCATGTGAGAAAGCTGTAAAGAAGTATTTGGAACAGAAAAAGTTGCTGCAGCTTAGCAAGTCAGGTCTGTTTATGTGTCAAGGCAAATGTAATGGTGGTTTAAAACCAATTTTACTTAACAAGTATGGTGTTCAAGGTTCAATTACCAAGGTGCATTCCATGAACTAAGACAACATTTTAGCCCATTTTTCTTCTTAGTGCTCAGTATCAGTACATTCTCTGCCTGCTCATCTGTTTCTGATACATGACAGGTTAAGCCAAGAAACTTCCCTAATTAATAATGTGAGTTACAAGAGCTTGTACTAACAGAGAGCAGGAATTCAGATGTATCAACTCATCCTCTGTGGATTAAGGCAGCCAGGGAACATTAACACATATTCACTGGAGGGCTGTGTGTGCATTCAGACACAGGTTACTGATTTCCTATCTTCATCAGTTAATAGGAACTTGACAATATTTATGAAACTTATTAACTTTCTCATCTCCTTTAGAATCTTATTTATTTGGGTTGTAAGTGCTTTGGCCCATGGAAAGTCTCTTGTCTTCAATTAATGCTGTTTGCACTAGCCTCAGCTTCATCTTTAGATAATGTTTCCCTAGGACATTATAAAACAATGATTACCAGTGACTGATGGGAATGATTACCTGTTCCATATAAGTAGCTGCATGAAAGTGTGTGCTGCCAGACAGAAAGTGGGTAAGGCCTTGCCGAGAGTGCACCTGGACTTCACTTGGGACTTATGGTGGTTCTGCTTTGGGGATTTACAGGAATTTAACCAGGGCATGAGAAATTTCATCCTAGAACCCCGCATTAATCCTTCTGCTTGGTCTCCATTGAGACCTCTCCAGTTACTGCAACGGTGCATGTAGTCTCCAGTGGGCCTTCAGTGGGAGGAAGTTACAGCTCTTCAGCTTCAATAAATGCTCAAAACAGCTGAAATTAGAGAATGCCATGTAAAAATCTGCTTTGAGGTCTTCCTTTGTTATCAAAAAGTAACTTCTGTAGTGTAACCACTGTAATTCTTCATCACTTGTGTGTGCTGCCACATCTAATAAACATTGGAGTAGCGGCATTAGCTTTGTCTGTCATCCTTATTTTCTTCATATCATACTGCTATCCCAGTGCAAGTGAACTACTTCACCCTTAGTGATGGTGCACTGGTCAAATTCCAGTATAAATATCTTGAACAGTGAAATCAAAACAATCAAAATGGACAGTATTATCATCCCCAGTACTTCAAGCAGGTGCTTGTTAAAACTGACAAAACCATATTGCAACATGCAGTCTGGTAATACTTGAAGAACTGAGGCTTGGAGAACTGATTCTCCCCTTGTCCCATGGGAGGCGACCAGCTGATGCAAACACTTGGAGCTCTGGATCCGAATGCATTTATTCATGACAGGCTGTTCTTCTGGTTGCCCATCCTTTCCAAGATGGGCATTATATCATTTGCTTTGCATACTGAAACACAGTGACCTGGTAAAAGGTACATATAATTTAAGTATTGAATAGAATAGATGCTCTAGCTAGTACATTATGTAAGCCAGCGTTACAGGTGATTGATATGTATGAAATTAATCTCTATAAGCAGGAAAAAAAGTAAGAAAAGGTTTTGTCTATCCATAAAATGAACAGAGTATGTTCTCTAGGCTGTGATATCTGAGGGCAAGTACCATAGCAGAATTTATATCCACATTAACAAAATTTCTGGATGTTGTTAGGAAAAATCTATCTTGACTGTCTCACCTCTGTCTACTTTTAGATATATTTCTTCCACTAATTGATTGATAACCCTTTGCTATTTGGTACTACTCTTTCCTGTGAGTAACTGTAGCTAAGTCCTTCTTTGAAGATGAGGACGGATTTTCTATACACTTTTATTATGCTAACAGCAGTCAAAAAGCCCCTCTTCTGGCATCAAGGAACCTACGTTTTCATAAACTGTAATAATTAAGTTTTTCTTATTTTTAAGTAAACTTCTTCCTTCTCCCACCCATTTTTTTTTCTTATCAAAAGCAATGAAGTAAATAGTCAGCCCAGGAAAAAGGTCAGTACTGTGATTGTTATGTATTTATCAATTCTTTGAAATTAAAAGTGTCTTTGTATCTGGCTTGGGAGATTGTAGTTTCATTCCAGTACAGACTGATGACAGAATTTTTTCATAATTATTTTGCCTTGTAAGTAACATTTATTTTTATGGCTGATGGACAAGGATGCTAAAAATGGTATATCGAAGTTGTGTTTAATGGATTAGTTTGCTTTCAACAAAGGAAACATTGCTGAGGGGAAATATTCTGAGATTTCCAAAACAATTTTGGACCATAATTTGAAAGCAACAACAAACTCCATTTATATTTCCAATACTAGAAGTGCCGTTATTCTTTCTCCTAGGCAATGTGAAATCAGTTGTTTGACAGCTGCATTGTCTTCCATGGTTGACTTGTCCCTTACTGCATTTCAGTGGAAATTTTTTTTTCTCAGTAACAAATTACAGAATTTTAATAAGAGATAAAATACTTTGCATCTAAGAGGTGTTTTTCAGGAACAGAATCAATCTTAGAAATAGAAGTTGAAAGATTTAGTTTGAAAATTTTAATAGGAGATTCTGTGGCAACCTCTCTGCATGATCTTTCCAGTTTTCAGTGAAGATTTTAAGTGTTTTGTTTAAGGACAAAATTATTTTGTTTTGAGTTTTTTAAAAAGTTGTTGAATTCTGTGGGATATGCATGGAAGAACATGTTCTGGTGATCTGGAATTTAATTCCTACTTGGAGTCAACATAGATCCCAGATCTCAGTGGGAGAACAGGAAATGAAAGTTATTTTAATTTCTGGCTTTAATACCTCTTTTCAGTCTGGCAAAACTGGGTATGTTGTATTTCACACCTAAAATTGTCTTTCACCACTATATACATGCAGGAATATATACTTATGTAAAAATACCAACACTTTTGTATAATATGCCACCTCTGGGTCATCTCTATTCTGAGAGCTTAAAGATTTAAAAAATTGTTATTCACAGAAAAGGCCTCATCAAATGCCTCAGTCATTCACAAATTAATAATGAATTCAGATACTAGTATCCACATAAGAAAGAAGACAGAAAACCCGCCCCCAACTTTGAATTTTAAAATACTTTGGTTTACAATAAACAGATACTTTTTAAAGACCAGACATATTTAACTACAACTGCAATGAAATGTTTAATTTCTATTCCAGTAAATATTCCAGCCTGCCTAGCCCTAAATTTAAAAAAAATATTCTCCAGTAAAGGGAAAGTTTTCATTCCTGGAAACCCAAACACTTTTTTTTCTTGGACTGTCAGTGAGACAAAATCAGGATTTTTTAAAATATTAACTATATAGCTAGAATGATAGAAATGAAATTTATTAATGTAGATGAATGTGTAGTTACTTATTAATGTAGATGAATGTGTAACTAATATTTCTGTTAATTCATTAAAACATTATTTAAAACATTTCATTAGTGGAATCAAAACAATTTTTTTTTTTTTTTTTGCAAAACATATTTTTCAAGAAACGTAAGTGAAGTTTATTGTGACCAGTGAAGGTTGAAGGAAGTTTCTAACCTTTTCTAACCTTTGCATCTTAGGCTGTTTGTGCTCCTGGGCTGGGGCGGAGGAGGGCCCAGGCGGGAGCGTGGCTCTGCACTCCAGGTGCAGCACTCCCGCTGCCTCGCTTCTCCTCCAGAGTGCTGTGCCAGACAACTGGGGCTTCTCTGCGGCTGCTCTTTGGTGGGTTTCCTTCCATTTTAGTGGCTGATTTCTTTTTTTCCTGCTGGAGAAATCTCTCTGCAGGAGGGGCTAGAGCATTTTTGTGAAAAGATTATCTTTCTTTTATGATACATTCTTTTTGATCTTTTCTCAAGCATGCAGCTGAGTGGACATTAAATCACATTCTTTTGATGTAGCAAGAATAGGGCTGTTTGGTCCCAGACACCATTCATACCTGACCAGTCTTGAACTTCTCTCAGCTGGAAACAGAAAACACTGTTTCTAGTGACCTGAGTTAAACTTTGCACACCTGATTATAGACTTATTAATGGTTTGTTATTTCTCAGTCATCTTTTTGGGGCTGATGTTGGTCTTTGATGTTTGCTTTAATCTTCCAGTATAAACAACCACACTGAAATCTCATAAACCAGACCCCAGAACAGCTAGCATGACATTTTCTGTTCTTAGATAAGGACAGCACGAATGTGCTTGGTTTTATTTATATTTGTATAATTTAAAACTTCTAAGAGATAATTAAACGTCTGTGTTTCATTTGTTTCTGTTAAAATCATAAAAAGAGGATATTTATCCAAAATTTAAAATACCTTAATTCAGATTGTGGAACATTGCATTGTAGCTGTGCTGTGTGTTGCTTAATCAAACTGGATCCAAAGACTGAAAAAATATCTTCAGGAACTGGAAAGGACTCCACCTTTTACATTTAGAACACCTCCTGTTTTCATTCTGGGCTAGATAACTCAAAAACTGAGTACATAGTTTAAGTCACATTTTCAAGAAAAATGTTTTAAATATTTCTTAGAGCTCAGATTTAGGAAAAAATAATGATAAGACAAAAAGTCTTGTGTCTTGGGATAGAAGTATAGGTTGCCAAATTGCCCAATAAAATTTAATTTGGACCCTAAATTCCCATTCATTCTTGATCGAAATGTCTGTCTTCCCTCCACTTTCAATAGTGCATTTCCAAAAAATAAATTATGGTTTTTTAAAATTTTATCTGCATTTTACTGAGTTTCACTGGGACTCCTAAATCACAGAATCAAGAATTAATATTGGATGTGAAGCCTTCCTTGTAGGAATGTGAATTTTTCTAGAATGTAACTAGAACTTTTATCTCAAAGGGCTATACTGGGATGAAAGTGAAAATGAAAAAACACAGGAGACATCAAAGTCCACAGAAAAGTGAGGGAGACAATAAGAAGCAGGAAAACCAAAAGGACCCTTAAACATGCACCTGGAAATTGCAAAGGAGATAATTGCTTGTGCTGTGATGCATTTCAGCTACATCCACAACTATTTTAGCAGTCAAGGTAGAATTGTGGTAATTCTGCCCCATGCCCTGCTCAGAACTTCTCAAAATACTTGTTTTTGTGGGTTTTCTGAGTATTTTTATTGGTTTGGGTTTTTTCTAATAAGGTTTTCAGCACTTGATTAATGTAAAAATGTTTTCTTCTAACTGTGAGGTCTTGCCAGGACACTGTTTGCTTTTTAAGAGCTGTGCATGTGTTTCTTCTCTCTCGATTTTGATGAGTTAGGAGCATGCATGAGTGAAACTAGGTTAAAGAGGCATAAACTTGACAAGAAAGCAAAACTATGGGTTTGGGAAAGAAAATGTTTTGTTTCAACAGTTATTTTACTACGTTAAAAATATCAGTGAACTTACACATGTAAATAATGCAGTGATTTTGCACACATGTATGCAATTATTTAAAGGCTTGTTGGCTTATCAGGGAGAGCTTTGCTACAGCTGGAAATGCTTCAGTGAGCTGAGTAGCTGCTGGGTGATGGGGCCTGTTTCCAGAAATATGGTGTCCCAGAGGTGGTCGGACAACAGAGCAGATGAAGTGTGCTTTCAGGAAGGTGTGTAACATGGTACACTTAAGGACATCTGTAGAAGGCTAAATTGTCACCTTTTCATTACACAAGAAGCAGCTGAAAAAGAAGAATGCTTTCTTTTTCCATCTGGTAGGGAGTGAGTCTGTGAGCCTTTTTTCACCATTTCTGTTTTAGCCAAGGCAAGTGAATTCATCCCTGTTGAATGCAGGACTCTGGCAGTAGAGTAGGAACTCTGCACTAAAAGAAGGAGCCCTGTTAACAGGAGGAAGAAGCCTCCTTCCAGGGCTCTGTGCTGTGTGCACCTTTAGCTACTTAAAGTCGGAAGCCTAGTCTAAGCAGATGCAAGAAGAGGGAAGGAGGAATCAATAGCCAGAGATAGCCACTTCTCTTCACAGACTAAAGGGACAGTCAAAATCAATGGCTAAGATGCAATGCCTTTCAGATGGCTAAAATTAAGGGAGGTGAATCCCAGTAAAATCCTACTGTTCATGTGCAAATGTGCAAGGATGCTGGGTTTTTTTCCCACACAGCTGCACCCAGCCTTTTTTGGTTGTTGTTTGTTTCGTTGGTTGTTAGGTTTTTTATTTGTTGTTTTGTGTGTGTGCATTTCAAGCAAAGCTGAGTGGAAGGAAATGGGAGGAAGTAATGTTGTGGAAACAACCCAGTAGGAAATAATGCTGAGAAGATCTGCAATACATATTTGGTTATTAATGAAAGATGTAGGAGAATGTTGCTCACCAGACCTCTTTGCTTACTGCTAATGTTTGGTCATTGCTGAAGGCTAAGAAGCAAAATCTGGGATCTCCTTTAAAACAGTCAGTGCATGAAGTGGTTAACAAGAGGTGGAGAACAGAATAAAAGGAGCAAATTACACCAAAACATGCCACAGTGTGTGGATATGGAATGTGCTACAACAGGCTAATGATGAGTATATGCCTCACATGTGGATTCAGAGGTGTCAAGGGATGTGACAGATTAGGTCTCCAGTGATCTATTCAGAAGGTCAGTGTCTAGAGAATATGACATCACCTATGTAATTCTGAGAGATGAAAAGGTGACAGAACATGAAAGCAAATGCTTTTATGGGATGAAAAAACTCCCTCACAATTAAGCAAAATACTTCTATTTGTTAGTATAGTTATTTTTTCCATTTACTTATACCTGATTGCTATGCTAAAAGTGCAAGTAGTTTTTACTTCTTGTAATATTGATTCTTTAATGAAACACACATATTAATGGATTAATATGTGCCTTTATCTTGTGAATTCTTGGAAAATTAAGAACATGAATCAAAATCTAAAAATAAGGCAATGATTGATTACTTTCTTTTGATTATGATGATTATTTTAGTAATAGGTAATATAAAAGATATTTGAAATTTTAATTATATTTTAAATTTTTCAGGCATTTTTTATCATACTCCTCATCCCAGGTACAGTCTCCATCACACACATACCTTGGATTTGAGAATAAAAAATCAAACTTGCCAAGTGCTAGTGGAAGTGCGTCACGTACTCATGTAGTGAGGAGGATCATCTGGGAGATTGTGGTCATGGGAGGGAATGATCTGGGCAGGGATATAGCCTTTTCCTGACCTTCATCATGCTTCTGCGAAGTAATTCCACTGGGTTGTCACTTTGCTCCCTGTCATCCCCTCATCACCCAGCTGCTGGGGTTTTTTTAATATCACATTAAAGGTGAAGCACTTGACTTCATCTTGAAGGCCCTTCAAAGCTGCGCGTTCCCTACAGATCACCTATAATTCACAGAAAGTGTCATCTCTTAGCCCTGATAGGTCACTGATGCCAGCCAGCTTCAACCTTCACTTGTTAGCATTTCAAAGAAGCAGTTTCATGTCTTCTCTCACTCTGCCTGTGAGGAGCTCTCTGCACGCCTCAGTGAAGCTGCCTCATTAACAGACAACATGGAAAGCTCTCTGTGGACAGGGTGCTTGTGAGAGGCTCCAGACGATGCGGCTACTGCCAGGCTGAGCCCCCTCTTAGCTCTGCTGCCCACCCTCTGCCCCATCACTCCCATCTCCTCCCTGCTGGTTGTCTCTTCTCTTGTGTTGTCAGGCTTTTGTCCTCTTTATCCCACTGACCCTGTACAGAGCGAAACAGATTCAGGCCCTTGTTGATGACTCCTGAGCACTCTTGTAATAGTAGCTTGTACGACTAGAAATGTGACTGAATTTAGTTATTTAAGACTTGGTGGTAGAAAGACTTGATTCATTACAGAATTTCTCAGACACATGCTTTGTTCAGTAAGATGTATTTCTGTCTCACTACAAATGGAGAGTGTGTATATTTATTTTTAAATCTATGGTTAAGTATCTGAATGAATCATGCTGCTAAAAAAGCTGTAATTTTCGTGTCATCAGCCCCTGCATATGCAGGTCCTTATTGTCACTCTGACTCTTTGAGCTGCTTGCAGATGCTTCACGGGGAATGCCATGGCCTCAGTGGCAATTAAGCACACAACAGGAAAGGTGGAGAAGGCTCTGTGCTAGGGCTGCTGCTTGGCAAGAAGGTCGTGTCTTCAATTCAGGGTTAATTATAAATAGCCTCTGTTTTTGCATAGCTGCATCCATGCATGTGGGAATAGAATTAAAAGGAAGTGGAAAGTGATAAATAGAGATCAGAGGGAGGCTGGAGGCCTGGAAAATGAAAACTATCTAGCACCTCTAGATATGCTCAGGAAACCTGTCATGTTACAGAACAAGAACGTAAATTTGTCTTCTGACAGGCTGGTGTGACCTTTGTGATTTACTCCATGTAACCAATGCAGAATAGGAGAAAATGTGTTCTGTGTAGCAGGGCAAGCCAAATGGGAGCATGATTAGCTGCTTTGAATGTGTGGAATCAAATACTTTGTGAGTAATACAGCAGTGCTGTGTTCTGCAGAGATGTAAATAGACAATAATGGTACTCTATAAATTTCTCTTATTTATGGAAGGCTGATTGTATTTGGGATTTTGTTGCTGTTCAGGATGGTAACTATGCACTCTGCTCATGTGAGGTTCCTATTTTGGATCCTGAAAAGTATGGGGTTTAATAAAGCAGCAAACCAAAATTTAAAGAAATCAAAATGAACAGTGTGGGATGAGTGCACTCTTCAGAAATGCTTAAACGTAGGCTGGACTGAAATCTTGTGTATCTCCTGGCACAATTGTAGAAAGTCAGGATATCATCTGAGCTGGTATGATTAATTAGTCTGAACCTTCTAGTGACTCTTTGCAAATCTATCAGTTTTGCCCTTTTGGCCATGTGACACATAATTCCACCTTGAGTGCAGGCCTCTGCTGTTCCCTCCTACTTTGCTGACTGCTCTGCCCCTCTCCAGGCAATATTCAGCTCCAGAGGAGCAGCTGGTCACCTCCAGTGTGCTCACTGCCATGAGACACAGTGCTGTGACAACACTGCAGAGGTGTCAACACTGCAGAGTCCCATCTCTTTCAGGTATTGTTTATAACCCATATTTTTAGCCAATGCACAACCTTTCTGACTTTGTCAGAAAGCCCTTAAAGATATGAGAGAAAATTATCTTTTATTAAATCGTTCATAGAACAAGAACTTTAATTTATACATGTTTCTCGAATAACTGCTTTAGAACACTATTTGTTTATCTAAACTTTTAAAATACAGTTTAGGAGGAGTTTTGAGGAGCACAGATTTGTGAAACATTTTTTAAGGCCATATTGAAGAAATACTGTATTTCTAACTTGAAGTGAGAAGTAAACAGGTGTTACCTTTAAATAAAGGATAAACAAAACTATTCGTGATTCCCCAGTTATTTCACACTTATCTTCCTAGATAAAAGGTACCTAAATTTTTAAGTGGTATACAGTGGTAAAAATATGCAAGAGTGAAAAAAATAAAAGGACAGATTAAAAGTTAATGGGACGTCTTAGTTACTGACTGTGACGAATTTTCTAGTAAATTAGGGAATCAAGGGTTTTAAGCTGCCTGAGTCAATTTTTATCCAATAGAAGGACTGGTGGGTGCAAATCCTCACCGAGGAAACCAAGGTGGTTTTTGCAAGTCACCTGCAGTGATTCTCAGCAGAATCTTCTGGGTTGGGATGGCTGGAAAAGATTGCGTTTGGAGGTCATTCCACATCTGGAAGAGTGGCATTGGTCGACACAAGTGAAATTGTGAAATTGTAGCTGTATAAATATACAGTCAATCCTCATAGGCCAACATGTGGGCAAGGAAGATCCATCATTAGTTTGTAGGGTCAAAAGGTGTCCAGACTGTGAGGGAATTACCAGGCTCAATTGGCTCTGCCCAGCTTCTCATCAGCCCTGCCCGTATGCTCAGGAGCCCTGTTTCAGCACAGATCTGGACACTAAATCTTTGTGTTTTAGCTCAGCCTGTGCCTAGTCTTTGCTCCCTGGATGGAGGTTGGACCTACATTGTAGGTTTGCCACTAACCCTGAGTCTATTTCCATCTCCTACAGCTCTGTGAGGGAGTTCCTGTACAGACCCTCATCACCAGGTTAATCACCTTGCCGTGTCTGGGACTGTTAACAAAACCTCTCCCTACCACTGTGACCACTGTGACCACTGTCCCAGGCAGCCCCTGTGGGACTGTGCTAGGAAGGGCTCCATCCTGCCAGCTGCAAACCTGCTGTGCACTGTGTGCACTTTAGTGGCACATCTTCTCTGAGCTTGGCAAACCTTCTTCTGTGTGAGTCAAACACTTGATGTGCATGCTTGTGTGCTCCTGGAGGATAAACAAACATTTCGTGCTCTGACCCCAAAAGCTGTGTTTTAGTGAGCTGTTGAAAAGCTGAAGTTTCCTGCTGCAGTTTGAGGTATCCTGTATAGCATTGCAATGGAACAGCTGTTTGTAAATTTTAGGGGCATTGTCCCCAGTGCAGGAGGGAGCTGCCTTTTCTTCCTGAGCTAAGTAGTCAAGGGAGAGAGAGGGAAGAAGACAGATGGTTACAATAGATTTCTGCTCTTTAATGCTTTCTGGAGGAGCTTTCCTTTTGTATGTGTTCATGGGACCTCAGGAGAGATGGTGGCTTAACTAAGGATTTCCTTTATACCGGCTGCTCCCTATGTGAAGAAAACATGCCATGTAAGACCTTAGGTTGAAAGTTTCAGTCCCATGTTTTGAATTCCAGTACCATAATGGCAGAGCTTTCAGTTCTTTCAAACTGGAGTTTGTGCCTGTAAGCAGAATCACAATATCATTGAGGTTTAAAGGGACCTCTGGAGGTCAACTGTTACAACCCTTCTTCTCAAGCAGGCTGCCCAGAACCATGTCCAAAAGGCTTTTGAATATCTCCAAAGATGGAGACTCCACAACCTTTCTGGCCAACCTGTACCAGTGCTTGGTCACCCTTAATGTAAAAAAGTGTTTCCTGATGTTCAGAGGAACATTGCATGTTTCAGTGTGTGCCCAACACCTCTGGTCCTGTCTCTGGGCACCACTGAGAAGAGCCTGGCTCTGTTCTCTTTGCCCCCTCTATTCAGGTATTTATAGGCATTAATGAATTCACTCATTAGCCTTTCCAAACAGTCCCAGTTCTTTCAACCTCTCCTCACAGGAGAGATTCTCCATTTACTTAATGACATTCGTGGCCCTTTGCTGGACTCTCTCCAATATGTTCATGCCTCTTGTGTACTGAGCAATGCAGAAGCAGTAGGTACAATCTCTGCAACACAAAGAGTGTTCCTATGAAGATGTTGACTTTGGCTATTGTCAGAGACTGAAGTAGTTCATGCCTCAAACATCGATATAAAGTTTTAAAGAGGCTACAACTCCAGAAACCTCTCTGAAGAACTTTGGACTGTTAAGTCAAACTACTCAGATTAGATAAAGGGAAAACCCATTCTTTCATCAGCCTCAGGCCCAGGGAGAAACAAAGAAAAGAATGTGAGCCAAACCCAGCAGCCCTGCTAAGATTCATCCCTGGCTGAGTTTGGGGTAGGGGAGAGCACAGCTCACAGAAGCCAGGTACACCCCAGCCGAGGGGGGAGGAGGAGGTCTCGGGTGCACGGCGTCACCTCTGGTGAGAGGCAATAAACACCCATCCTCCCAGTACACAAACTGGCCGAGCTGTGGGACCCCCAACCCCACAGGGCGCATCCACGGGACATTCACGTGAGAGGCCGGGCTCCACAGGACTGCAGGTGATGCAACAGACCCAGGGACTGCTGTAAGAGACTGCCCCCTCCCCCAGGGGGACATGCCCGGGCATGCCTGCCTAGCCTGAGCATATATACCCATCAGATTCTATGCTTCTGGGGGGGACTTCACCACCAAGACCAGCTGAAGAGGATCAACAGAACATCGTTGGGAACCACGGATGGTGATATTTTCCTTATTCTGTTCCTATCATTCTTTCTGTCCCCCCCACCTATTTTCTACTTCTTTCTCTCCTTCTCTCTCTCTCTCTCTCTCTCTTATATATGCTATATAATAAAACTTATATTATTGTCACAAGGCATATGGTCTCGTTTGCACCTTAATTGGGGCAGAGGAATTTCTAAAGAACATTAATAACAATAATAATTGGATCATAACAGCTATAGCATGAGGCAGGATGGAATGGCTGATTCAAAGAAAATGCTCTTAATGATTTCAGCACATCCAGAGTCTTGACCAGCTTCAGCATATATGGGAACAAAACCCCTTGGTTTTCATACTCCAGTTTCTTTGGCTGAGTTAAGATATTAAAGTAAATAGTCATGGTTGACATGGTCAAAACCACTTTGGAGTCTTTTCTGAACTTTAGGATCATTTGAAAACATTCACTATTTGAGATTCAGAATGGATCTTTACTAAAAAGTCATGAGAGATTTCAGTCACAGCAGCAGCTGCCATGGAGAAAATTTCCTGATATGTCACTGTGAGATCACTTTCACCTGTGCCAAACTGGACAGGCAAAGTCTACTTGTAGGCATATTGAACCACATAGGTAACCATATACTTTCACAGTAGTAGGGTTATGTTTGCAGTGAAAGTTTTATGCAGAAAATTTAGTGATGGCATTTATGATAGCTAAATTAGATTTTAGTTTTAAATTTCTTAAAATGTCTATTTAGGAAGAGGAGGAAAAAAAGGAAGATCAGAAAGAATATTCAGAACAAAATGCGCAGAATAGAAAAGTATTCAGCAATACATTTCATTCAGTAATTTTCTGAAGGTACCAGAAGGTGGAATGTACCAGAAAAACTGCAAGGACACCACAGACTTAAAGGAAAACAAAACCAAAACAAGACAAATCAAGGTGGAAAATATGATTGCATCGTGGCCTGTGGACTTCAATTTCATCTTCTGGTAAGATTACATATTGATGAAAACACAGGAATTTGTCCATTGAAAATGAGCTAGGGCTCATTCAGACTGGGAGTCACAGCAGAGTGACAACTCTGCTGACCAGCAAGCCACATTAAGGAATTGCAGAGTGCTGCAGCACTGAGTGTTTCTTATTGGCTGCTAATATGTCTCACTAAAAAGTCATGGTGTAATATATTGAATCAAGCTGTAACTTATATAAATAAATTTGGTAATTTCATTTTGCATGGTAATTACTTTTCATGTTAGTTTCCTTTGGGAGCCATCAAAATTATGTTTTGACAAAGCTAACAGCCTTAGATAGCCAAAGCATCACTGCTCATGAGAAGTGGGTGGTGTCTATCCATCTTTCATCTCTTGTTGCCAAGAGATAAAGCAACATGAAAGGAGATATAAGAGTTTAGAAATTAAAAAATCGGAATTTCTAGCTGATGGAGTTTTTGTGAAGAATAGAAACAAAGCAAGTCACTAGTTTGGCTTAATCTTCGTAATCTCAGTCAATAGTACATTGAAGAAGAAAATCTCTTGAATGTGTGCAGTAAGCAGTGAGTACAAAGGACTACTTCAAATGCTGGATATGGTGAACTTTGCATATATTTCTAGAAAGTAGAGTGATTTCATGGCAATTATACATTGTATTCTTTACGTATTTTCTGTAATAAAAAAGAATATTGAAATACATGTATTTTTACCGTATGTACTGTGCATATTAGTATAATGCAAAATTTAAAAAAATCAATTGAAATGGAAGTACCTTTCAGTCAGAAGAGGTCAAGATTATGCTTACATGGTCCAGCTTTTCTTTCCTCTGTGGTTTAATTTCAAAATGAAACTCTGGTAAAACCCCTGTTATAGGAAGACCTGCATCAGTGGGTCATCATCAGTGGGATGTGATTGAGTTCATTGTCTTTTCCTGTAATCATATGGAGACCCATTCAAATGACTGAGCTTGTGTTATGCCTGGAAGAGTGTTCCTGATCGTGCTGCAATACTGGCCTCCTGGGCCATTAATGTATATTCACGGAATCATGGAATTGCTGAGGTTGGAAAAGACCTTTGAGATCATCTTTACATCTCAGATTTTGTCCCTGACACCAATATAATTTAGACTAAACTATAATTTTTGTAACAACTGGCTTTTGAAAGGAATTGATTCATTCCTCTTGCCCTCAAATTGACTTCCAGTGCAGCCACTCTGAAATGCCATAATTTATTTAAACTGCCAGTGTGGTCCATTAAATTAGTCTGAACCAAACAGTTTGCTAATGACACTCAGCCTTCTTGGCTGTTTTTAACGATTGTCTCAAATAGTGTGTGATGGTCTCCCCACACTGATCACAATGTTGTTTCCTTTGTGCCTTTGGCACAGCTGTGTTTGTCCTCTCTGGGATTCTTTACTCCAGTGCATGTTATTGATGGATGATGATAATCTTTGTCTGGAGTAGGCATGTAGAATAAATGAGCTCTACTGTTCACTTTCTCAGCCATAATCTCATTGTGTAGATCTGTATTCATGAGCTAGATTCCCTACTTCATAAGAGAGGTTGCAGATACTTTTACCTAGAAGAATAAGCACCTCAAATCAGCCTTTGAAATGAGAATTCCTGCTTATGAGACTAGGCATGGCTGGGTGAGATTCTGTGCAGTTGTGGGGACATGGGTAGGGGAAGATGTTTTTATTGATCTAGTGAGGAGATAACCTCAGGGAGCAGTTTGTGTCAATGCTTTTCTCTTTGACATCATTTGGACCCATCACTGAAAAACCTAATATTGTTTAAAACTTACAACTTGTGTGCTTCCTCTTTCTTTGTGCTTACTTTGGAGTAGTTTGCTGAAAGTACCATGGCAGAAACTGTTTAACTTCATGGTAGACCTCATAATCTTTCTTACGCTTTTCGAGGATTCTGGTGTTTGAAGTTTTCTACTTCTTTTTTTGTTTCTTAGCAGGTGAAAGAAAGGCAAATTGGTTCCATCACTCACAGAAAGGAATATACTTGTTTCCCATAGGTTTGTGTCTGACCTCTTCACTGGCTGACATTAACAGTCAATCCAGAGACTGGAGGGGAATCCCTTCACTGACAGCAAGGCAAAACCTAAATGGTTAGATTGCACATCCTTGCATCTCCGTGTCTGTTCAAGGCCTGACAGTGTTGGCAGCTGCTCTTAACTTTGTAACACCTTCTGGACTAAAGATGTGGGAAAAAAGCTTCTCACCCTAGTATGGCCCTCAGATGATCATCCTTCATTGATTTTTCAGGTAATCAGAAGCGAAATTGCAACAAGAAGTCCACGGGCAATCAAGAGAGACTTCATGGACTTGGAATGACTGGTTAAGTGATCAGGAACACAAGCAGTGTCTCCTCTGTCCTTCCAGTCTTACTCCAAGAAGGATATTGAGGTTCCAGAGCGTGTCCAGAGAAAGGCAGTGGAGCTGGTGAAGGGTCTGGAGCACAGATCTGATGAGGAGAAGCTGAGACACCTGAGGTTGTTTAGTCTGGAGAAAAAGAGACTGAAGGGGACCTTACCATTCTCTACAACTGCCTGAAAGGAGATTGCAGCCAGGTGGGGGTTACTTCTGCCAAGTAACAAGTGTCAGGACAAGAGGAAATGGCCTCAAATTGTGCCAGGGAGGTTTAGTTTGGGTATTAGGAAACACTTCTTCAGCAAAAGGGTGATTGAATTGATACAGGCTGCGCAGGGAAGTGGTTCTGAAGGGGACCTTACCATTCTCTACAACTGCCTGAAAGGAGATTGCAGCCAGGTGGGGGTTACTTCTGCCAAGTAACAAGTGTCAGGACAAGAGGAAATGGCCTCAAATTGTGCCAGGGAGGTTTAGTTTGGGTATTAGGAAACACTTCTTCAGCAAAAGGGTGATTGAATTGATACAGGCTGCGCAGGGAAGTGGTTGAGTCACCATTCCTGGAGGTTTTTAAAAGACATGTAGATATGGCTCCTGGGGACCTGGTTTAGTGGTGAACTTGGCAGTGCTGGGTTAATCATTGGACTTGATGCTCTTAAGGTCTTTTCCAACCTACACGACTTGATGATTCTACAAATCATTTTGTAACAGTAATTCTCATCTTCCTTGAAAACCATCATCCTTATGATATGTTAATGATATCCAGAAACACGGTATTTTGAAGCACTTAGAGGCAGGTCATGAAATTTACTGCTGTTCTAAGAACTGTTTTATTCAGAGTACACACTCATGATTTATTTTGCTGCTTTTCCTCTTAAGACAAATTTATCTCTCACTATTCAGTTCAGCAATGAGATATTTTTCAAGTTAGTGGGAAAAGTGACTGGAAAAAATGTCAAACACCCCCCACTCCCCAAACACAATAAAAGAGAAGTATGTACAGATACTGATAATTATATATTATTTTGTGTTATATTGTGCTTTCAGCAGCCAAAAAAAAAAAACAAACTCCAAGAGAAATTTGTGTGAACAACCCTAATGGGACATGATCCAAAAAGAAAAAAAATTGTTTGCAAATAGAACTGACATCAATATTCACATAATTCTTAAAATTAAAGTTGTGTGTTTCTTTCAAATAATTCCATTGAAGGAATTTGAGGTCATATACTGATGACAAGTAAACAAAAATTATTTTGGCATTAGACAATGTTATGATTACTTGCTGTTTAAGAATTAAATACAGAAAGCAAGTTTAATTTAATTTCCCAATTTTAAAAAATGGTTATGCATTCTCTGGGGAGTTCTGAATTGTATTTTTGGAAATTAAACAGAACTATTCTCAGATTCATGATGATTATGAGTATATGCTGCAGTTTCATAATGCACTGCTAGAGAAAGTCAACCAAACATCTCTAAAAAACTCCACAGAAAGGAAACTTTCCTTTATTTTTGTTAATGACACAATTTAAATTCTGTTTGAATATAGAAGTGAAGTTTCTAAAATTTTGAAGACCCTGAAGATTTCTGATGAAAACAACAATTAGTATTTTGCAGTGGGTGGAAGACAGCTGGGAAATGACAGAAGGCCTACCAGGAGGAATTCTGAGGCACAGACCTGAATGCCATTGGCTGAGAAAAACTAAAGATGACGTAGACTATCCCAGCAACCATAAAAGACGTTAAAAAACAGAACATGAAATTAAAAAGAAGTTTTTTTAACCTCTGCACATGCATATGTATATACACATATGTACAACACCATGTAAGACTTCATGTGTTCGTATGTGTACACACAGCCTGATGCACAGAAGTTAGGCTTTGCTTCCTTCTTTTGAGAAGAGAATGGCCTGAAATACTGAGTCAACAAGGCACTAATACCTGTTTTACAGAACCTGGAATTGAAGTAAGAAAAAATGTGATGTGTTGCAATGATTTGTTGTTCCAGGGGGCAAAACAGAAGAAGCTCTTCAGGAGACGTAGCAACTTGAAATACTCTCCTTTTAATTAGCCATTTATTATGACAAACTTTTAGGAACTTAATTGTCTTGGAAGCTTCTGTCCTTCTTTCATTTTCCATTAAAAATGCCAATTAGATAGGAATGTCTATAGTAGGAACCTCTTTAGAATACCAGGCTAAAATACGGACATAAGATGTCTAATTTGTGCACTTAAATGGAATAAAGAAAGTTTTTGCAAAGAAAAATTAGCAATGTTGAGCAGAATGTCTTAAACCTTCTGAAGTGGAAACTGATGGACCCTGAACAATCAAATGTTTCTAAATTATTTTAAGTGATTTGTCTTTGAAATTTACAGAGAATAATGAAAATTGTGGCAGCAAGGACTTCAGATCAGTGATTAGAACCCCACAATAGCTATACAGGTGAAATGTAACCCAGTGACCCATCTCCAGTGATGCCTTTGATATGATTCTGCCTTTCAAATAGTGAAGATTCAAAAGTCTAATAACTTTTTAGGAAAGTTGCTCTTTATATCTAAGTAGTCAGAATGTGAGACAATCTTTCTGTTTGATTGTTACTTGAAGTTAGTCAAGAAGAACTCTGTAACAATTTACCTTTTTAGAGATTTTAAAGGTTTGAATTATGTGCCTAATGTTTTCTTTGGGAATTTACAAAAGAAACTGTGAATTAGTAAAAGCATGTAATTATCTTTTATTCCTGGAGAAATGTCCCTAAATTCTGCTGTTTTACAAACAATAAATTAATACCCAAATAATCAGTATCTACTGACTCAATATACTCCTTGTTAAGGATAAAAAAAAAAGGTTATGACAGATCCATAGTGCAAACTCTGGGCAATAGTGAAGACTCAGATTTGTCTACAGTAGAAACAGATGTGAGTAAATAATGCACCATCTAGAAAGCAAACAAGAAATCGAGCAGTGTGATTTAAAAATTGTATTATGGTCTCCAGACACTTGTTTTAATATCAGTCATTTACTTGCTGTCTCAATTGTCCAAACAGAGCAAATTTCAAACTCTACCCAGTGAGAAAAACAAACAAAAGAATGCCTTAGTGCACACAAATTGTAAGAGACTTCAAAGGAACAAACAAGACACAAATGTTAACAAATGCATATATATTTTTATGATCTCAAGTCCATGTATTCATCCAAATTGGCTTTGGTGTTGACCCTTGAAACAACTTGGTTTGCATAGAGTAGTAGGGATTTGCCAGTACTTTGTTTCTAAACATCTCAAGTCTGCCAAGTATATCATCTGATCCGAATTCAATTTTCATGCTCTGGGTCAGGCAAGTTAGCACTTGTTCCACGGTCTGCTACAGACTCCTCTAGGATTGGGTGAAAGAACAAGAAATAATACATACTCTGCTTTTTAAGGGCTTGGCTTTTTTGCTGGGCTCCAGAAGCACAGAGAAAGAATATATATGTGGGGAAAGAAACAGGCACTCCTCACCTTGGATAGTGTACCTGGAAAAAGCTGCAAGGTTGGAGAACTTTGCAGTGGGTTGTCAGAAAGAAATATGAAGGAAATGGGTGGATGGTGGGAAAACATGATCTGGAGCCTCATGAGAAGAATAATCCCCATGAAACATCTGATAGCATATTTTTATGCTGATTTTTTGTTGTTGTGACAAAAGTCAGTTTAGTAATTCACTCAGTAACTATATCAAAGTCCAGTTCACAGACAGCCGTACAATATTTACTTTTACAGTGAAGCAGGAACAAAAGTGACAAAGTAATGAGAGGAATAGCATCTTCCTTGTGACAGGGGCTATTGTGCAGGCCTTTGCATATCACAAGAGGTGCATTGTGGTTGTTCTGGAATCAGAAATGGGGCCCATGTTTCCTGCTCTTCTCTTTGTGTTGAATTGAATCCAGCTGTAATATTTCAAATTATTTTCCTCAGGTTTTCTTTTGATGTGGATGGTTATCTGCAGAATCACTGAAATGTTATAGATCATTTTCATTTGACAAAACATTGTGTGGCAATTTCTTGCAGAGGTTACTCATATTTAAGGATCACTGTCATGTGTAGCATATGTGGTACATGGCTACACACTTCCAGGTGGTCCTTCACAACCTCATGCACAGCCACCAATGCTTCAAGGTGTACCTGCCTCAGCACAGACATAACCTTGGCCACAGATGCTTTAAGATGCACCTGCTCTGGTGTGGACTTATCCATGGCCACAGACACTTTGGGGTGCCCAGGTCACAGTACCTTAAACTCAACTTCACACTGGATTTCCAGCCTCTCCAGCTTGGCAGCACAGGCACAGCAGTGATGCCCTGGCCATCTGCCAGCCCAGACACATCACAGTTGCTATTATCAAGATGTTCCCAGGCACAGCAGAGTAAGACAAGAAGCAGTGCAGCTCTGCAACAAGCAGTGAAAACAAAAAGCAGCCACTAACGAACACTAGACTCTAAACCATAGTCAGGCAAGCAAGCCCCATGGCAAGCACAGGAGCTTGGCAATTAGTATCTAAACAGCAACATCGACTATAAATTTGATCTAGCACATTCCAATCAAGTCTGTTTTTATCTTGAATGTTTTGAGCCCCACATTATATTCCAATAAGGACTGTTGTGGTTGAACCCCAGGCAGCAACTAAACATGACTCAGCCTCTTGCTCGCTCCCCCCTCCCCCCCACCACTGGGATGGGGTAGAGAATCAGAGGCGTAAAAGTGAGAAAGTCATGCTGAGATAAAAGTTTAATAGATAAAGCAAAAGCTGTGCACACAAACAATGCAGAACAAGGAATTCTTTCACCATGTCCCATCATCAGGAAGGTGTTCAGCCATCTCCAGGAAAGCAGGGCTTTATCACATGTGACAAAAATGCCGTAATTCCAAGGGTCCCCCCTTCCTTCTTTTTGCCCAAGCTTTATATTGTTAGGCACAGAATAGCATGGTATAGGATATCCCTTTTGCCAGTGGGTGTCAGCTGTCCCAGGCGTGTCCCCTGCCATCTCCTCATGTACCCCCAGCCTGCTCACTGCTAGGGCACTGGGAGAGTCAGAAAAGGCCTTGACTCTGTCAGCACTGCTCAGAAGCAGAAAAGTATCCCATAATTATCAACACTGTTTCCAGCACAAACCCAAAACATAGCCTTATATGAGCTACTGTGAAGAAATTTTAACATCTCAGCCAAAACCAGCACAAATGACATTCGAAGGAATTTCAAATATCTGCCATGTCTATTTTATACTGTAAAATACGATTCACTGAAAACACGCCATTTCAACAAAACTTATATTGAAAAATGCTTCTCAGGTCCAGGATGGAGCTTTATATCTCAGTAAGATCAACCCTGTCAACCCATTTTTATTCAGCATCTAGTCACTCTGGTTCACTCATGCCAAACATTAGGACTCAAGTTTCTGTTTTGAAGAGTCCACCACATCCTAGATGATACTGTCCTTAAATTACTGTGTGGTTTCTCTCGCCCACATTCAAACCAAAATAAAAGTATCAAAAAACCCAACCAACCAACAAACTAAACCTGCAAATGTCATTATTTTGATCATGAGTCAAAAAACAACTGGTTGAGATTTCTAAGGCCATGTCGAATGTAGGCGATTTCTTTATGCAGGTATTTAAAAATGGCCTGCACCCATACCTTCAAATACTGCAAAACTGAGTGTCTACCTCCACAACTGTGGCTGGAATTGGGCCCCAAACCATACCAGATCCTGAGCTGTGGATGGGAGAGTGCTGTGTGGCCCCTGCTAGGGTTTGGTTTAGCTTTTTTAAATATTAAGAGGATTTTGTTTCCTTGCTTGAGGAGGTTGCTTATCACTGCAAAATTCCCAAGAAGTAAAGGCTAAAAATATCTCTATACAAGAAAATTGCTAATCTCCCAAATTTATCAAGCAGACACTCAGAAAAATGGTATGATTAGGTTAAAAAGGTTCCATGCAGCTTTTCAAACTGCGGTTCAATTTATTTCTTTCAGTTTTGAGCTGAGCTATGAAATACATCTAAACTAAGAAAGTTGTCTGAATATTTTAAATAATTTTCCAGTATATACTGAGCAAGTAATGTAATTTCTTTCACTGGACTTTTTGTGTGTACTATACATTAAAATCTGAGAATCAAGTGGCAGTGATTATCTAACATGAATGATCACTGGAAAATATAAACCACATAGTGGAAAAGTGGTTTAATTCATACTAGTAGTAATGCTCATGTATAAACCAATCAAAAAATAGAAAAAATTATGTCTTTTTTATCACTTAAAAAAAATAGCAGTATGCAGATATTAAGCAGTCATCTTTTTGTACAGTCCATCCCATTTCTCACAGAGCAGTTATGGAAAACCATGCTCAGAAGACCTAGTAAGGAATTACTTGTTGGGAGAAAGTGGTGCATTTGTGTTTGCCTCTTTTCACAGAATCGCATGGTTGGAAGGGACTTCTACAGATTATTGAGTCCAATCCCTTGCCAAGGCAGAGTCACCAAGAGCAGGTGATACAGGAATGTGTCCAGGTAGGTTTCTGGGTTTTGAATGTCTCCAGAGAGAGAGAGACTCCACAAACTCCCTGGGCAGCCTGTTCCAGTGCTCTGCCTCCCTCATGTTCTTCCTCATGTTGAGGTGAAACTTCTTCTGCTTTAGTTTATGGCCACTGCTCTGCATCCTGTCACTGGGCACCACAGAAAACACTCTGGCACCATCCTCCTGAGACCTGCCTTTGAGGTATTTATATGTATTGATGAGATCCCCTCTCAGTCTTGTCTTCTCCAGACTAAGCAGGCCCAGCTCCCGCAGTCTCCCCTTGTAAGAGAGATGCTTCAGACCCCAAAATTTTTGTCCCAGCAAAAAACCTTGTGGAGAGACTTCAGAGCTGCTACTTAAGATATTTCCAGTTTGAACTGCATGTTATAAGCCGCTGCTTAAAGCAGGATCATTGATTTTTCCTCTCTATATAGCAAAACTCCCAGCAGCATAATTTTCCCTGGGTTGCTACCTACTGACAGTCATTGTGAACCATGGAGCATGTCTGAGTTCAAAGTCCTCCATTGACTTAGACTGGCTTTTGACTGGGCTTAGAGACACAATATAGAACTATAGTGGGAAAAAAAAAACCCTTTACAACCTTCTTGTCACTACTCCACAAGAGAAAGGAGAGAATAAATTATTCATTGTGAATCATTCAGGCTGCCCTGGTAGGCAGCTTTTCATGGTGTAACAATTTTAAATGAACTGCTCCCCTTCCCTCCTCTCAAAAGTGCCACCAGTTCTTAATGCATAGTGACACTCAATTAACATGATAGGCACATGACCTAAATGCTAGATATGGCCCACTGAAGAGACCACCTTTTTGAAATACTTGTAAATATTTTATAGGTAATCTTTCTTTTCCACAATCAAAAGGGAAAAATAAATGTTCCAAAGTATTTTGTCTGTGTTAAAGAAAAAAATGAAAAAAAAACCAGACAGAGAACATGCTCACTGTAGTACTGAGGGTATTCTCTTAGAAAATAGCACTATCTACCTGCAGGCAGGTAGAGTGCAAAGATCGCTAGGCTATTAGCTATTCCACAATGAAGTTGTCCTTTCTCTTTCTTTGTAATAAAAATTCTAGTGAAAAATCGCTGGAATGATGAAAATAATGGAAAAAATATTTCCTTAAGCATTCTCAATTTCAATTATTTGGCATTTTCACATGACAAGCTATTTCATGGGAAAATGTCAGAAGAGCTTTCAGTCCGAGGCTTAGAAGTTGATACTGTTCTCCTACCTAAAATACAATTTTATATACTGGATTCGGTTGGTTTGCAATTTGTTATCTTCCTTCCTCTTTCTCCCCCCTCTCTGCCCTTTAATCTCATATGTCTTCTGTCCTCTTTATTGCCACACTTTAAATGAGAATGATCATGTTCTTGCATGCCAAGACTTAATAATTTGCCATTATATCATGCAAACACTACTTTCACATAACTCGCATCATACTTAACCACCCTCTGTCTCCATTCCTTACAGACAAAACCAAGGGAAGCTTTCCACTGACCTTAACAGTGTGTGAAAACAGACTTGGATTTTATAGGTTTGAACAGGTTAGTGCAGGACTATTACTCTAGCTGAATGCAAAGACCATCAATCATCTTTACAGTTTTCATCCATTGTAAGTGATTCATCAGACATTAATTCTTTCTTTTTTTGCAGTCACATTTTTTATCCTCTGAACTTCTCCTGGGTAAGCTCACCTTGGCCTGTGAGGCGAGAACTTTGTCTTTGAGGAATGTCTTTGCTTTTTCTTTTGCAGACCTTTTTTTCTCCTTCCCTTTTGCAAATGTCTTTTTCCCTTAATGGGTATTTTCTAAGGCATGGTAGAATCATACAAAAGCAAATTGCTGGTAATTGGCTATGGGGAAGGTGTCCTGGATGGTATACTGAATAGACTCCTGGGAGAAGAGGTCCTGCCTTCTGCCAAAGGCTTCCCACATAGCCCTAAGCAAGCCATCTGACTGCTCTGTTCATCAGGGAAACAGAAGATGAGATTTTGCTCATAGCCTGTCTAGTCTATGAGGACTCTAGGGTGGCCACTACATTTACATACATTTCCTAATATACATGTGTTCCCCATAGCTTGGTCTGCATGCCTCTATTAATTACAATGGCGGAGATCAGGCAGAAAAGAGGGAGTTTAAAAATAATTTCTCTTGATGCTTGATCTCCACAATCTCAGACAGACCACAGTTTCAAGCAGTCTCTGTTCTAACTGTTCTGTGTTCTCAAATAATATTATTAATTTGTAATTGAAGTCACTATCACAATGCCACAACACATTTTGAGTTTCATTCTGCATTGTTGTGAAGTAATGGAGGTTTGCTTGACTTAAAATCCTCCAGATTGGCAATCTACAAGGAACTGATGGGAAACTGCAAATATCACTCCCTGAGGCAGCCAACCAGGAGACAGTGACATTTGGCACATTAGCACACCAGTGCACAAAATGGATTTCAAGTTTCTCCCCATTGATTTCCCATCTGAAGCCACTAATCCATCCCAGCTCCAGTTCCAATGCCACCACAAGAATGTGCAGTTATAGACTCCCAAGCAGAACTGTTTTCCCTCAGCATGGATCCTGTTCTCAGAGCTGACATCCTTGAATCAGATGTCGCTTTCCTTCTCAGTCCTGCTTGACAGACTGCATTGCTTTAAAAACTAGTGTCTAAAAGTTTTATCAAATGACACTATGATTAATTTATTGAGAATAGTCTTCCCTTTAAAAGTGCCAGCATTCAGTGTGTTACAACACCAATCTGACCATTTTGGAGCTCCTGGGGTTGACCCTGGGCTCCCTTACACTCCTTCAATATAATGGAAACCTTGAACTGTGTTTTTTCAGAACTTTTACAAGTCCAAGGAAACTCTATTTATGTACATAGACATTTGTGTGACAGTTGTTTTCCCTCTTATTTTTGGCCGTGAGAAAATAGTTCTTTCTCTGTTGAAATATTTTTTTCTTCCTTCTGTTGTGCAGAACATCATCTCTTATAGATGATCTGTGGAATGCTTTTAAAACACGTTATGCTGAACAAAATATGCTAACATGCAGTTTTAGTTAATCATCCATTTGGAAGGGCAGAAGTATAGATACACTAGTGTTAGCAAAATTGTATTATTGTGAGGCTGATCACTAAGAAGATTGGATAATTCGGTACAGCAGCTTTTTATAAATATTTGAGTTAAATTTGCTCTTCTTATTGTTTATTATTTACATTTCTGAAATTAAAGTAGAGGGTGTACTTTTTTTCTTTCATTTACCATGTGATGAGAATTTTGGTGGAGTTCCCTGCTTAATACACGCCAGGCAGGAGGCACTAATTTTTTAAGGCTGGGGTACCATGAGACAAGATCTAGTGACATTTCTGTCTTTGGCTGTCTCTGTGGGTGCCCCCCATAATGTTCTAGAAACACTTTGCATCTCTTTGGAGAATGGGCATGTCTCATTCCAGCCGAAAGCTCTCTAAGAGCTGGCTTTTCCCGTAGAACACTAAGGAAAAATAGAAAAAGAGCAGTAGGAAAATCAGATTGTGAATCTATATTTCTTAACTCTGGTTCCTGGGTTTTTGGAGCACAAGAGTTTGTATCACAGGCCAGCAAAGAAACAGCTGTCAGGCTGAGCAATCAAATCCATGTTAGAGGGTGCATCACACTGGCTTTACGTTCCGTTTGGCACTGGCTCCCCCTGACTCACCAGCGAATGCCGTGGCTGCTCTTTCTCCCGTACTATCCTAATCTGCAAGCAGCAGCATTCAGGGTGAAGTCTGCTCCCTGAGTATCTGCACATCGCAGCCCAACACCACTGCTTCTGCTTCACCACCAGATGCATCTGGGAAACTTTCCCCAGCACTGCAGCCACCAGCCGGGACAAGATCCTCTTGAGGTAGCTGCTGAACTTCTTAGGAAATCAGGTTGGCTCCTGAAGGCAGGAAGCAGATGAAAATCATGGAAACACCTCCTTTCCTTTGTACCTCCCACCTACATCAGACCTGCTTGGAATTTCCCCAGTCCCACCACAGCTCTCTGAGTCTCTTGTGCTAGTGCCCTGTTCACAGCTTCTCATGAAACCTTTCTGAATACTCCTCAGGGATCATACCAGGGGCCTGGTTATGTCAGTACTGCAGATTTTTTTTGTGGTATTGCAGGCAAAAATTATTTTGTCCTTGAGATGGCAATTGATGGTTTTGCCTCTGAGAAGCTCTGAGTGAGCTCTGTGTGGTCATATGACCTGGATCATAAAACGTGGAAATATCCCTATGGATCCCTATGGAAACATGCCCATGCGTGTCCAGGTGTGGACCCTGACTGACAGAGCTCTATTTGGAGTGCACTTTAGTCCTCAAGGATATGTGACACACAGAGAAACTTGCAAACCTTCTAAAAGCAATTATTCCTTACGTATTGTAAGAAAAACACAGAAATAAATGGACTACAGAACATCTTTACACAAACAATATTCACTTTGTAAAGATTTTTTTTTATTGCATTTGAGCAATTTTGGGCTTGTGACCAAATCTTAAAGAAACTCTTGTCCTCTTCTATCTCTTCCCCATACATGTTTTGTTTTCTGAAACATGAATCCTCTTTTCGGCAGCAGATCTATAGCTGGTATTCTAAAATTATTCATATTGCTTGAATAACTTTTATGATACATGGAGATTTCTGAGGGAAAGTCTAATGACCGTTCATTTCAGAGACTATAGTATCCTGGAGGACTGGCATGAAGGATAACCATTACCACAGGAATGGATAACCTTTCATTTTATAAATGTGTTAGGGTTGAAGGAATGAATTCTCAATGTCAACTAGAATAGATAAAAGGTTCAATTTAAAAATTGTTATTATGGAAGTGTATGTCCATGGATGTCTGATTAGGTTTAGCTTTGTTTTATTTGTGATTACTTCCTCTTCAGCCTCACAAGTTTCTGCTTTTTATTTTACCATTCTGTTCTTAACAATTGCTATTATTCGTTAACAAATATTTTTATCCATTATGCAACCTTTGCAGATCTTATTTTCTATCTCTGTGAGAGAGAAGAGTGATGGAAATTGAGTGTGAAGGAAGCCAGGGAGCATGTGGTAGCTGGCTTATGCTTTTAAAGACAACTAAGTCTAGCAGCATTGCCAGGTGGATGAGTAAAGTCTCAGGGAACTGAAATGCATTCTCATCACGTTGCTGGGCTACCATGTTTTGATAAACAAGCTACCCTGATTATAGAACTTCAAATTTTACCATTAAACCTTAAGATAACTTGTTTTACCCTGTGGTGACTACTGCCACCTTAGGAATAGGATCAACAAGGACTCTCTATATAAAAGTGTAGACACCAGTGTGTGAATTATCCTGCAACTCAAGGCATATTAATCCCTGTTGGAACCCTGGATTCTGAGAGTTTTAATCTCTCAGAGCTGACAAGTACAGATCTTCAAGAATACACTGCATTTGATCTGAGGCCCTGAAAAAGGCTTCTAAAACTAAGTGATAACACTGAAATTGTTAGTGTGTAATTGATAAAAGTGTGTTACATCACTGGGTGAAGAGATGGAATTTTAGGTTTTAGGACGTAGTAACATATATATGCACAAGTAACAAGATGGTGGAATTAGGGTGGTGGCTAGTACCTCTTCTTTCTTCTTCTTTCTTCTCCATTTGAGTAACTTTGTAATTGGGTAAAAAGCCCTGCAATGCGGAGGCCAGGACATTAGGTTATTGGGCTATAAGTAAAAATAAAGCTATTGGCATAATATAATTGGATAACTTGACCTTCAAAAGGCCCTTAAAGAACTTAACCTCGGCCATTTTCCACCTTGCTAACATAGAAGCACATTCTGTGTAATTGTAACTTAGATAAGAAACAATAAACATCCAAGTCTAAAGAAGAAATGGCGTCTCCTGTGTCTCTATCGGGGCTCTGAGTAAAAGAACTAGGTGAAAGCAAAGAAAGAAAAATCCAACAAATCCCCAAACAAAGCCATCTTTAGCAAGCTGCTCAATGGAGCAGTGATTTCAACAGCAAGTGATCTACGTTAAGATCCAGTCAGATACAGATATTGGTTCTGAGTGGAAGTATATCCAATGAATATGACCACCTCAGTTGTGTTTAAGATTATTACATTTGTACATAGTTAAAAAGCTTTGCAGCAGTTCCAGTGTGTTTAGCAGTTCTGGGGTTTTTTCTCACATTACAATTTTTGGTTCAAAATTTAGTCTAAGGTTTGGTTCTTACAGAACAGGCTTAATAGGAAATATTCATGAGAAGACTTTAAGGTTAACACCCACTGTGCACTCCTATGGGACAAACATGGAGAATGGGACAACCTCCAGTACAATATCCAGACACAGGCTCATGTGACAAAGATGTTAGATGACAAAAGGTACCATCTGCATTCTGCTCTCCTGAAAATATTTTTTTCTTTCTTTTCTTGCCTTTGTCTGCCCTCCATGGGCTATAGAGTCATTTCAGCAAAATTAATCAGCCCGTCCTGGGATAGGTTTGTACAGGTCTCTGTGGAGAGTATGAGAATTATGCTGTGTTGGAAGAGAAGCAGGAGAACTGCAAAGACTGCAGCATGTTGCTAAGCATCAATGAATATTTGACAAGGACTATTTGGCTAATCCTCCGTTTCCTGAAAACACCTTGGTAGTGGGCCAAGAACAAACTTTATGCCAATTTTGTCCTTTGAGCCTAAGTTAAAGACAGCCCACAGACAGTTCCTAGAACTGAAGTTTTGGCTCCAAGTGATCCCTAAAGGAACTTCAACAGCTCAAAATAATCAATGTGTACCATAGCCCAGTTACAGGTGTAATAAAACAGATCTGTTTTATTTAGTTCCTATTTAAATATTTCTTTAGTGTATTGAGGATTCTTCTATAACGTATTTTAAAATGCATACAACTGCACTGGAGTTACAAAGAGATGCACAAAGACTATCCTCTCCTCTAGGGGTGATTTTTAAGAGAAAGTGACTTTCTTTCCCCCTTGGCAATGTGGGAAACCAGTTCTGAGTCAGGGATGTTGCCTTCTGCTTTGGAAATAATACTTCCATTTGTTTTTGAGTGATTCTTATGTAAGCTCTATGATTTTTACAGCAAGATTTTTGCAAGTAGTTCCAATATGAATTTCTGAAATACACATACTAATGTGGATTTGATTGGAAAAATCAGGTCTGATCTCTACAGTGTGTGAAAGAGTGGAGAGATAATAGGAAGAATGATGTGGCAAACATAATTATCAGAGCACACATTATTGAGATTAGAGTAATTCTTGCATCAGTGCCTACACCAAGCTGTTTTCTGTGTGTTAAATGGTGATTTGTGATGGTATGGGAAATGCCCCATGGGCAATGGAATTTTTTTCATAGACTGAAATAAAAATGTTCATTCAAACAGTTATTTTTTCAACTGTTTTTCTAGAAAGTAAATTGGAATTAAAATAATTTAATTCTTTCATTCTTACCATAGGAGAAATTTTTACTGCTACACCTGAGTTCATGGTCAGTTGTCCAGCCAACGGCAAATAGATAAAGTAATTTCCAGATTACTACGGTGTTAGTAAGCAGCAGCTGGTGATTTTTCAGATTTCAGTTGATGATGCGTTTCTGTCTATCCAAGGTCCCTCTGTGGGGTATTTAAGTGTTTTAAACCAGAAACAGGAGAAAGCTTGGAAGGCAGGGTCATGGCTAGCTCTCAGTTGCATGGTTAGCTCACACTTCTGCTTCACAGAATGACCAGGCTTTTCATATGCAGTGTACTGAGAAGAAAATGGGAATCAATAGCATCACAGTAAAGTCCAACTTCTGCACTACTGATTCTTGCTTTATTTTTGGCTCAATTTGGAGTGAAAACTATTCTCCAGGTATAAAGCCAAATGGCAGAAATAGGCATAGAACAGTATTTCTGCATCACATAAGTGCACTTTAAAGAGGCACTTGATAAGCCAGTATGCATCCACAGATGTATTTCCTTTAGTACTCTATTTCGAAAATGCCTATGGATTAGGACATGAGGGAAAATGTCTGCTTTGTGGATCTAGAGGAATTTAGTAGGTTTCTCACTACCATGAATGCAGTCAAGGTACTCTTCTTCAGCACCTCTAGGACTTGACTCACAAAATTGCTGCAGGCAGATAGGTGTTATGTCTCTAGAGGAGCAAATGAGATGGACCTGGAGTATACAAAACCTTGTAAATCAGTGTCTAAAGGGAAATTGAGATGTTTAACATCATTATATGATCACCACAGCATGCAGTGTTTCAGTGTTTGTAGGTTCTTTTCGATGTCCATTCTAGATAAAAACCCAGTAGATCTGGGCTTCCTATGCTTCAGAGAAACAGCCTGTTTGGCTGGGAGCCACCTAGGGTAGACTGCTGAAAAGGCAGGCAGTTTCTCTGCTTGGCCTGTAGCCAGTATTTTTTCCTCTCTGGGGTCTGAAACTTTAGCAGGTTCTTTCTACTGCAGGTCCTAAGTCCAGTACCCTCTTTCAAAGGTAGTACCTCATAACTTTCCTTTAAAGACTGTTGTCATGGTGCTGCTGTACTCTTTCTTCCCTACATTTCCCTGTCACTCAGCCTGAGTCGATTCAAATCACATCCTCCACCTTTCTGGAGAGTGCTCTGTGCATTAGACTGGAGATTATATCCGCCCAGCTGTAAATGGAATGAGGCAAAAAGAGAGGAAGGGAAAATTTTCAATTTTAAAGAAGACAGACTGAAGAAGAGATGGAAATGAATGAGATGTTTTTGACTTTGGTACTGGACTCTTGCAAGGTGGAAAGTGAAATAAATGGTTATTTTCATCACTATGGAGATGAACAAGATATTTCCTCTAATCCATTATGCTTATAGCACTTGAAAATTCCTGAGTGTTTATTCCTTTCTGTGAAAAACTTCAAGGAATATCTTCACAGAGTATCATATCAGGTTATGAAATCATCTGCAAAAAATGGTGCTAGATGTTCTAAAGTTGAGTCATCTAAAGGTGATGAATCTCTGAATGATGTACGATTCATACTAAATGAGTTTCAGGAGACTTTGTCTATGTGGTTTTCTTCAGAATCTTTATTATGAAAAACGGGGGAACATTCCTTTGTTTGTTAGCTTGCCATAGCTGTGTCATAATTTAAAAAGCTGCATACATATTATAATTACTGTCTTAGATGCTGAGCTAATTGTGGAAGGCTTTTTGTTTTGGGTGGAATTTTTTGTTTTAGTGGACAAGAACATGATTTTGTTCTTGTTCAGTAACCATAATTTTAACATGAAAGGCTTTTACTTATGTATANTCTTCTGTTAATGGGCCATCACCGCATGGCTGATAAATTACATCATCCCATTGTGAGATGCTCCGCCCAGAGGGAGGAACCAAGCATTCCATCCTGGATATAAGCTGAGGTTTGGAACACCAGAGGCAGCCTTTCCCACTGGATTCCCAGAGGAAGACCAGACCCTTCTACTCTGCCACTGGACCTTCAGAGGAAGAGCAGACCTCTCCTAAAGTCACTGCTTCAATAGAACCATCACTCCAGGAGGACTGCAGCCACCATTCAGTTGGACTGCTGCCAACACCCTGACTGTCAGGGGGTCAGGTTTGTACTCTGACTCTGTCAATGTGTTGGAATTTTTTGTACTACTACATCTATTTAATTTTTCCTATTAAATTGTGTTTCTGACTTGAAGCCTCTCACTAATTTACTTTCAAACAATATGCAGCAGCTGCAGAGTGCTAATGTAGCTGTTCGATACCTGTTTTCAATTACTTCAGTCCCATTTGAATTAACACTTAATATTTAAAGCCAAATGTGACAAAAATGAAGAGGATCAATGTGAACAGCATCTATTTACTAAATACCATTTTTCACTTTCAATTGGTTACTACTTGTAAGAGGCCTCTGGAAAAAATTCACATGTTTTCAGAATACCACTAGAAGAAGCTAGAGGTCATGACTTACTTATTCCTTAAACCATGTCCTGTAGAGGAGTGACTTTTTGAAGGTCTCTGTGAAAGCTGCAGTCCAGATCATTTGCTAGTGAGTAAAACCCAGAGGAGTGAAAGTTTGTGTTTTGGTCAGAGAAAAAAACAAAGGCAATTCAAACAAAACTGACTAAGAAAAACATTTTTACTGGATTTCCTCTCTTTTGCCTAGTTCTTTTTCCTCAGTTCTTTCTCTGACTTTTCTCCACATTGCCTAAACACTTGCTTTACCCTTAGTTTGGACTGATATGTCCCACAGAGCGTGAAACTCGTTCTCAAATACAGACAGATGCATCAGATATTGGGTAGATCTGTGTGATATTTGATGGATTTGGATAGAAAACAGAAGAAGATCTGTATCTAGGCGTAACTGAATCATCAACATGCCTGGGAAGATCTCTCCCATAAACAAAGCAATGACAGTGAGGGAACTGGTGCTTAATCCAAAACACTTCAGCGGTCCTTAGTGCAAACTAAGACTGATTTGAAAGATGTGGTCAGTAGGCTTGGGTTGGATAAAAATGCAGCCTTTCCAGGAAGAAAAAAGGGGAAAGGAGAGGAGAGGAGAGAACCTTCAGAGGAAGGAGGAGAGGAAAAAGAAAAAAGAAGAGAGAAGAGAAGAGAAGAGAAGAGAAGAGAAGAGAAGAGAAGAGAAGAGAAGAGAAGAGAAAAGAAAAGAAAAGAAAAGAAAAGAAAAGAAAAGAAAAGAAAAGAGAGAGAAGAGAAAAGAGAAAAGAGAAGAGA
>WEIT01029153.1:223349-245611 GCA_013389985.1 Dryoscopus gambensis
ATACTGAACACATTGAGAAGGAAGGAAATGCTTAAAAAAATAGACAGCATGTGCAGTTTCATCTCTCCCTGTGTCTTTCTAAGTGTGCGTACATTCAGGGACACACATGAACAGACACACAGAGGAGAAACCTCTAATGTAACTTTTCCTCAACCTTTATAAAAAGTTTCCCTTTCTGTTGTACATCTACTTTTTTTCCCCTACTGCGTATAAAACTCCCCAAAACTTTCTTTTTCTTTTTGTTGCTCTTTTTATATCGTCTCTCAGTTTTACCACCCAAAAGCAAAAAAACACAGTCATTTTAATCTTTCAGATGACATCCCAGTTTTGTTTGGGAAATGTTAAGCATGATCTTCTCTACTGTCTTCCTCTGGGCTTCCTTCAAATGAGCCACTGGGGAGGCCTTGGGTTTTTTGTGGTGGACTCCCGTTGTCTGCTCATGGCTCAACAGGATGAGCACTGACCCTAGAGTAGATCACCTTACCAAATCCAGGCCTTCTCCACAAAGGTTCTGATTTCCACAGAAATGGGGGTTTGTAAGTATTCATCATCCTTTATGATAGATAATAATCTGTGCATGTCAGATCATCCAGTGAACCCCCCGAGGGTTGGTGGGAGGAAGGAAATCAGGTTGAACTATTACAAGGCCTTTGTTTAAGCAGTCATACAAAGGACATTTTGGAGGCATAGTGAGCGCATGTGGTAGTGAGAATATTTAAATCTGAGTTATTACCAAAAAAAAGTAATCTTCCACCTTATTTTGTTCGCAACACTGTAATGGTTTACAGCTAGAAGAAGGTATTTGTTATAATATGCATCTAAGGATTCTTGCTATAATGAAAGGCACAAAATACATTATTCTATGATCATATTCAACATTTTTGCTTTAATCATGTTATCATTAGAAATTTCTTCTCAGTCAACTAGATATTGATGATAGTTGTGAATATTTGATGTACTTTAGTAATTTGGGTTAGAGATGTGAATAAGAGATTAATTGCTAAGTAGTATTATTCAAATTGAAAAGTGTTTATCTAATATGCAAGAATCATCCTGTGATTATAATATCAATATATAGTTTAGCACAGTTAGGTGATTTCATTTGCTAGTGGTTGCCATATCCTTAAAGGTAGTACAGGGTATCTGAATACCTATGGCCGGTGTCTCAGCACAATAAACATTGAGACACTGATTCTTATCTCTGGAGGATGATTATCCCAAGGTGCAACATGGATCTGAATGAGGATCAAACCTTATATCTTTGCTTATGTTTCTCTTTGAAACAAGAAATTAAAGGGGGTGATCAAAGTATTGTTGAGGTGGATACTTTTTTTGTTGATGCTGTGTCAAGTGTTAATTTTGTAGTGGAGGAGTTGGATTTTCTAGTGGTCTAAAATGGGACATCACCATTGAATCTTACCTGGCCACGAGGAATTCATCCCTGTGTTTTCAAGCTGGGCATGTTCTAAAATTGCTGTATTTTGATTCAGAATATTCCAACTAAGTTAAGGTAGTCAGTTCTAAAATCTTTCGACTGAAAAAGCTTATTTTTTTGCTGTTCAAGACACACTCAGATCATGTCACCACTCTTGGTTCAACACAAGAGTTTCAAGGAAAGTACAGGTCTGTATTATTCAGCTTTCTTCTTAGACAGGTAGAAGAAAAAAGGAGTTTTTTTTTTAAAAAGAGAAAATATATGATGCACTTTTGTTGTGGTTGAAAATGAGATGGCTGTGTTTTTCTCTTTCCTCTCTATTATAATGATGGATGTGCTCATTTTCTTGCAAAAAAGGGCATTAGATTCAGTAAATTAATATGTTTTTAAAAATCACACACATCACCATTCTGCTCTAGAAGCAGTATGAACATTAAAACTTTCATTATTTCTATTAGCAGAACACGGATAATGCACTTCAGAAAAACAAATAGCCGCCAAGTCTGGCTGACAGTTATGCAGGTGATCATAACTATTGTGAGCCAAAGAAGTGAATTCAGCTCTTGATAATGGGTATCTTTGACAATGGGGGAGTTTCTGTAGTGAAGTAGGAAAATTCTATGCAAGTTAAATAATTTCTGATTTTACATAAGTCACCAGACATATTTGCAAGTGTATGTTATTTAGCAATCCAAACTAAATACACTGGAATGAGCCAGCATTTTTAATGAGACCATCTTTTAATAAGAATGTCAGAAATAAAAAGAAGCTTTTCATAAATCTTCAGATTAATACAGAACCCTTTGGGAAAAAAATTATATGTGGATCTATTCTGAATCTAAACATTTCCCTTGTAACTAGGTTGTCCTGGTAAATGTGGACCAAAGCCAGTTTGCAAATAAACACAAATTGGGTGACAGATAGGAGGGAGAAAAATGGGTTATGATGTTCAGTTGCTGGTTATTTGAGGTGACAATATTATATGCCTTTCCGTAATGTCATTCACCATAAATATTTCATAGACCTTTATATTAAAATCGCTGTTTGTTACCATGCAATATTTCTGTGTGGAAAAGTATTTTAGTACCTTGCTTCTATGAGGCATAGAAATCTTTCTCTATCTGTCAGTCTGAATGCAATGCACACATATTATTGATTTCCCAGAAATGGCTCCATCAGGACAAGTTGGTTTTGGCTCCAAATGATCCTGGCTGTGTTGTGTGAGTCTGTCTGGGCTGGCAGTGGTGACAACATCATGAACGAAGTATCTTTCCACACTGCAAAGGCCAAAAGAGGTTTGGACAGCCTATTTATTTGTTTGTCTGTCTCATAATATTTGTTTATCTGACATTTGTGCACATCTACTGGACTGTCAAGATTCATGGAGAACACAAGTCTATGTATTTCCCATTTTTATTGTGGAATGGACTGCTGAGTGGACCGCCATAAGCTGCCTCCGAGACAAACTAGCTCTGAGCAAACAACCCTACTGCATGCCATTCCTTTATTGGTGTGATTTAGCCCTTGAGTATTTATTAAGAGAGAAATTTAGGAGTTTAAACAGTAACTGATAAAATTCAGCAACAAATTTTACGTTGCTGTAAAAGTTTTAACTTGTGGATTAACTTCGAAGTTTAATTGTTTTATCTCTTTGTCTAGTAATTGTCTTTTACCTTGTAAATACCTGCAAAACAAACATATTTGGGTATTGAAAAAGGTCTTTGTGTGTATTTTTGTGGTATATCTGCATGCCTGTATTCTTTTGCCTGAAATATCTGCTTAGGTCTTTATATAGTGGTTGTGTATTTCTCTTTCTATTAGCATTTGAAGATTTTTCAACATTAACTTTTAAATGGAATCACAGGTCATTTATCTTAGAATGCATGCTGAGAAGTAATCAACTGTAGCACCACCTTATTGATGGTGTTTTGAAAGTCTTCCAGAAAAACTCTTTGACTTGTTCTGTAGTTCATTCTGATGGGATTGATTTATGCTAAATATATATCCTTGGGTTCCACAAGAGCTGCATTTTAGTGGTTGGCATCTTCCTATTCTTCACTGGCCGTAATAATAATAAAAAAAGGATAATGTTGCTCATGAAAATACTACAGCCATTAGCAGAATTTAATTATTCAGAGAAGTACAAAGGAGCCATTAATAAGACGCTGTAACGACGTTAAACACCACCCACAAAACGGGAACATTCTTATACTCCCATGCAGATTTCACAGACTGATGCCTTGTTTGTGATAAGAAACAAAAATATTGAACACAAAATCTGCCTAATTATGAAGCAAAAGTGATTTCAAATTAAGAAAGTAAATCAAATTTGTGAAAGAGGGTGGAAATAGTAAAATACTGTATTCTTCTCAAATTATTTTCTATGTAACTATCATTAATCCCATGGCAGAAAAATTTCCAGAGGCAAGACAGACCTTTATAAGCCTCAGGTTAATGTTTCCCACTTTAAAGGGTGAATACCAATGAACTCTAAAAAATTTTAAAAAGAAGAATTAAAATAATCAATATGAAAAAGAAAATGTATGTAGAATAGCTGCAAATGCTTATTGGAATAACAGTGCAATTGTATTTAAAAACCTAGAGACATCTCTGGGGAGACAAACCTGTGTCAGATGTAAAAAGAAGCAAAATTGTTAAATATTTTCAAGTATTTAATGAAACCTCTCAACTGAAACAGGCTTGCTAAATTATTTATTGAAAAATCTAATTAGTACATGTAGCTCTTGGAGCTTGGATTTACTCTTTCTGAAGTGACCCATATATCTCCCAGACAACAGGATATCAGAAGAATTCCAAAGATTGCAGAAACTGCAAAGAGGCATTAAAGTAGCGATTTCATCTTTCCATGTAATATCAACTGCATAATTTTCCTCTGATCTACATTATGGGGAAACAATAAATTTTGTATATTAAGAGACAAAAAATAAATCTATTTTATCTTGTTCCATGAATGCTCAGGCTTTTGGAATTCATGAAGGACAAAACACCTCCAAGAAACCAATACTAGGGATCATTGACTTCCTCCTCTATTTATGTTTTGACATCAAGTAGTGTTTTTCTGACTATAATTTGTTGGCAGAAGTTTCGCACTTTCTGAAAGCATAAGTTCAAGCAGACAAACACAACAATGGACAGCTTTTCCTGGTGTTATGCTTGGTCTTCTGAAAGGTACGGTGGTGTGTTCAATGCCAGTAAAAGGGAGAGTAACCCCATTATTAGTCACGATACCTGGAACCATTTAGTATTGCTTGACAGAGGATTAGAGCTCTGCTTACAGAACATTATTTTCTTCATGGAAGGTGGACTTTTTTTGTTGCCATTTCCACTCCCTTTCCTTGCATCCTGGAGAAAAAATATGTGTCTATGTGCATGTGTATATGTGTTTGTGTGCAAGAGGGTGAGAAAGGGAGGAAAAACTAAAAAGTAACAATTAGCTGGAAGAAAGATACTTGTCAGAAGTGAGTTCTGGGAAAGAATCTGAAAGCGCTAAAAAAGCTGAAGTGGTTAAGGAATGTTGTTTTCTATATTCCAGTGAATGCATCATTTAAGACATTAATTACCAGCAAGAGAATGAGACAATAGGAAGAGAATAATGGCTGATAATGTTTAAATCACTGAGTCACAGTCAAGCATCATAATCACCGGTAAGTTACTGGTTCAAGAAAATACTGAATTTCCAAGATATCTACAGAGGCAGAGATATTATTTACAAGAGATTTTTTTCCTTAGAAATTTGCCTATTATAATGATATAATAGATTCCCTTAATAGCAATCTGAACTGGATTTTCCCCACAGTAAGAGAAAGTCCTTGTACCAGAACAGATTAAAAAACTGCAAAGAAAGATTCAGCAGCTTAAAAATGTGCTTACATCTCTCAGAAACTATAAAGCCAAGGGGTTTGAAAAATCAGCTCTGTTGGAGCTGTGAGGGGAGACCCAGTGTGGGGACTCAGGTCCCTGTTATCCCTCAAGGAGGCCTGGAGGCCTGGGGAGTCTGCAAGAATGGGCTGCAGCATTTTGAAATTGGGCAGCATCTGCGGGAGGTTATTTCAGAGAGGAGGCAGGCAGGGTTTAGAACAGGGAATGTCCCTATGTTCCTTGTCTTCACAGACTGTTAAAAAACAGGTTTCCTTAGGTGTTAGCATAACATAATTAATAAATCAGGGTGGGGTACTTAATGCAGGATGATTGGAAAGGGAAAATAGTTCGCAATCCTTCAGTACCTTACCTCTTTTTGTGCTGGCATGCAGCTTATCCCAGCCTGTCCTACCACCACTCGGGAGAGGAACAGGGAAAATGTCTGTGTTTCTGGAACCCACAGCTGTGCACGGCTGCACCGAGAAGGGAAGGGGGCACATGCCACTGCAATACAGAAATACAGAGAGAACAAGTAGGACAGCTCCTGCAGCACTTAGAGGAAATATAGTCGTCCCAGAATCTAGAAACTGACTTTTCAGGAAAAATATACATACTTTTAAAAGCCAGGTTGGAAAAGATTAACAAGGTGAAGATGTGCCCTCAGCATGCTAATGCTAATGGGCTGTGCTACAGACCACCATTTATTTTTGCTTCCCTGTTGTTAGCTATTGCAGGTGTACTGTTATGCCTGCATTTTCATATCCCGCCTTTAACATAATTTATCTGTTTTTATCTCATTATTTTTTTTTGCATTAGTCCCAGGAAATGCATTAACTGCCCTGCTGGTTTAATATTTCCTCCTTGCTACAGGAAGAGAGTTTTCAATATTTTGTGCAAAGTTAAAGCATTCAGTCAAAGTTCTTGCCCATATTTATTAAAGGACAGTATTTCTCTCACCTGTACAGTGGTGGCAGTTTTTCCTAGAAATACATCTTCCATTTGGGAAGTCTTAACTTATCGTACAATAAATGCACTGACAGCCACCATAAAGTATGAACAAGACAGATACTAAGTGAGGGAAAACTGTAAGAGGCCAGATATTGCTTTTATCTAAAGAGATAGAGATAGAGACAGGTTGTGGTTGTGGTTATTAACAGCTTCTAAATCCCAGTAAAAGCTCATTATGCCCAGTTAGTTACAGTGTAGCTCACTTTCCATTTTCTCCAGAAATGCAGTAAACCAGATACTAAAGGATCTATTCTTCCATGTGCTGGGGAAATGTAAGCAAAATGTGAAAGGGCTGATGGTTATTAGCACTAGTGGTGAAATTCAAGAATTCAAGAGTCTCTCTGAGGAGCTGAACCTGTGTCAATTGTGAAAGGAAAGGGGGTTGTGAAATAATTTCATTCCTATAATGAAATCGCTGACATGAAATCTCCCAGTTGCTGAATTATTTAGAGGAGGAAAAAGTAGTAAGTAAAATCTGCTTTTGTCATTCCTCAAATAATTGCTTCTGTATTTTCTACTTCCACATTTTTCTCTAGAGGCTTTTTATATCCACAAGTAACAGGTGGACTTTCACTACGTATAGGCTTTTAGCAATTTCTTTTATGAAGTAAGTCATACAGAAGGGAATAATGAAGATAGCCAACAGATTAAACCTGGAATGCAATGCCCAGTGGCAGCAGCCACTTAATCTTTTTGGGCATATACATTTTATGTGAAGGAGACCTTCAGGGAGTTCTCATATTGACCAATGTGGGTGTCTCAGACAAAGTTCAGTTCTTCTCTGTTTGAACTCACACAGACCAAGTGGGCCTTGCTATAGGGCTTTCAAACAAAAAATGAAGTCCAAGTGCCCACTAGAGCAAGCTGAAATGTCAGAGCAGAGCTCATGTTTTTAAATGTGTTTAGTTTTTTGAATGCCTCTTTCATTTAGACAGGCTTTGTCTAAGTGTAGGTATAATTTCTTTGTGGCAATTTGGTTATCGCTCAGACAGAGCCTGCTGAAGGCTTTTTCTCCAGATTTGGAAAGTGCTTTCACTGCAGCTACACATATTTAAGTTCAGCTGCTTTCCTCAATTTACATAATTTGACCAGAACAATGGCAAAACCTGATTATTGCAAGATCCCTTTCACACTTAATGTAACACTGAGGGTAAGAATTGCTTCTGCCCATATGTCTTTGCAAATAAATATTGATTGTGCATTTGCCTTTTGTTTGTGTTTAAGCATCAGTGTTTGTTACTCACTCAATTCTTTGCAATTTTCCTCCACTGTTATGCTAACAAATTTCTGCAGTGAGGTGCTGCAGACAAATCTTTTTTAATGTGGTTTTCATCTCCTGGGCACCATTAAAGCTTTACACCCTCCCACCTCAAACTCTCAACTTTTTCATTTCAAGACCTACTTCCTCATCTGTCTGCTGACTGTTAATCTGTCTCCATAACGCCTTATTGCACATCTGACTCTTACTGTGTCATTTCTTGTCCCTAGTGGTTAACCACAGAATTTTCACTGGAACTACAGAAAATAATGACCAATAAACACTTCTGGGAATATAATGAGAATATAGATGTTTATATGGGTCTGAGTATTGAGAGAAGATAAAGTTAACTCTTGACAGAATTCTGGCAGTCAGGGAGATTTTGCTTGGTATGACTCCAACTATTCAAAAGAGAACGTCACACTTATGGAAGATTGCAAAACATTGATGGCCAATCTCTTGTCATTTCTGATAAGTTTTATATCAGAGTTGTAATAAATAAAGCAGTAAAAATGATTCATATTTTGCTTCTTATCACATATTCCTTTGGTGTGAAGATGGGGAGAAGAAAAGGTCTTGACCCTGTGTAAGCACTGCTCAGTTATAGCTAAATCCCTGTGTTATCAAGCACAAATCCCTCCGTTTCCAGCACAAATCCAAAATATAGCCCCACACTAGCTACTGTGGAGAAAATTAACTCTATCCCAGTCAAAACTAGCACATAGATATTCTCTTTAAGCCAAAGAGATAATGGTGTTCAAAGAAGAATTCTGAAGAGAAAGCTGCACTGAATAAAAGGTTCACTGTGACATACGAGCTGATATGGAAAGCAAAGTAGTCAAAGATTATAAAAAAGCTAGCATTCTTCTGAATTAGCCTAGCTTAATTGCTAATTTAATTTGCTAATTTCTGCTAAACTGCAGAAATTCCTGTTTTAATTATGACCAAAAAAAGAAATCTAATCTTTGGTTTAAATGTTCAGTGATGGTTCTGCAATAGACTTTCAGTAAAGGGTTAGGATAAAAAAGAAAAAAATTTTCTTGAGATGGAGATTTGTAAATTCAGCAGATTTTAGAAGGAGACTGGATGTGGTGACCCAGATTGTCCTTTCCAGTCCTGTTTGGTTATGCAGGTGCTGTTTACCCTCTTACCAAATATTTCTTATTTTTTCTGTGGAATTAAGGACAGTTACTTGACTGAATGTTTTTAATTCTCATGTCTTAAATGAGGGCAATTTCTTAAGTCTGAAAAGTCTTTAACACTTTAATGAATCTTAAAAGGCTCTTGCGGAACTAAGACAACCAGGAGGCATTTCTTTTTATACTCAGGTGTGTTGAAAATGATAATGTATGAAAAGTTTAAACTGCTACAGTTTTTCATCCTGTTTTGAACTATTGCGCTGTGAACATGAGAGAGATTATTTAAGGACTGTTTCTTAACATCAAGAACCTTCACATCACCATTTGGCTTTCTTACAATGTCTGAAGTGGTGAAGGTTGTTCAAGTAGACCAGTCAATGATTTGTGATTTACCATCTCTTTTTCATCTAAGTCATATGCCAGGATAATACAGCATAACAACTCCCTCATGCCCTGCTTTAATCATTATTTGATGTTGCATGAAGTCATAGTAAGAACAAGTCCAAATTCAGTATCTGTTGGCTTCCTCATAGCATACTAAGTGGCTGATGATTTTTAGCTGTTAGAAGTTCTTCTGCTTTCCTTTTTTTCCCATGAACTGTGAGCTTTTCAGATTCTTTGTTCTAAGGTATTTGTGGTTTGGGACACTGGCATTTCCAGCTTTACACCTGATCTGATGTGACTGACTATAATGTGGACCTGGCTTTGTGACTGAACCAGTGGCCTAAAATTAATTTTTAATGAGTGAAATGAAACATGCATTTGTAAAATGGCATTCCTCTAAGGCTAGAGCAGCTAAGATGAAACATGCCCTAAAACTATCTATATACCTCTTTCATACCATCAATTAAAAGAAGAACCTCCGGCAGTGAGGTCAGAGGTAGAAATCTACAGTTTGGGTATCTAAAATGAGGTCAGTCTAAACCACACATAACATGTATTTGTGAAGTTTAATATGTAGGTTGCCCTAATACCTGTCAATTGCATCAGAAACTTCTGACATCTCTGGATGTGGCTTCTGTCTGTGTGTGCAGTCTCATTTCCAATAGCTTTTGGTTTTCACTTACCATCAAATGACTTCAGGCCTCAACTTATTCAAGAGACAGAATTTTTCTTCTGATTCTGTGACTTCTGTGAACACTTTGCATTTTGCCCTTTTCAGATTTTTAACTGCTTCCTTCTTGGAAGAACAAAGAAAGCTCCTACTGACTGAGAGCTAACAGCTGATACACTGGAGGAAAGTACAGTCTCTGCCCCCATTTCCTTAACTGTGGCTTGTGAGAGATTCCAAGAGATCCCCTTTCCTCACCAGGAAGTTCTGGAGCACCACCCACTTATTTAAAAATGGTCTTCTATTCAAGGCTGTGTCACGAAGAGGTGATAGAGCCTCTTTGTATCCTTGACTACATTTTGCTTGAGTCATTAGGGAAATCCCTACCAAACTGAACAAAACAATACAGAGCACAAATTGTCGTGTTGATATTTGGTTGATATTATTCCAAAGCCTGTTCAATGACAACTGTGAAATGGTTTGGAAAATTTGTCTATAAAGTAAAATACATTGCAAACCACAGTCACAGTCACCCCTAGATGACACCCAAGGTGTTATATCATGCAGGTTCCCCAAAATTAGAGCAAGCAATATGCCAGCTTATTTTCTAGTCTTGAAAGGGGGTCCCTTTGGTGCAGTACTGCATCAGTGCTGTGCTACGATGCTGGTTTTTGTCACGGTTCCTACTAAATCCATTAGCTTCATAGAAGACCTATGGCTTGTTGATTACTTTTATAATTACTAAATGAGCAGAATTTAAAAGAAAGAAACACTGCTGAAACAAATGGTAAGTGCCAGAATATTACATGTAACATTTTACTGTGCTTTACATATAAACACACTATCTTTCAGGACTTGGTTAGTGTATGATACCAAAGTTGCATTTTCACAATAATTTAACAGGTTTTGTCAGATAAATCTAAACTAAAGATCTGCTTAACTGCTGTCTTTTGGCATACTAACATCTCTAAAAGTAAACAGCATGTCCATAGTTTATAGCTTAAACTGAACAATAATCAGTCCGTGAGACTCAGACATTTAAAATCAGTTTTGTCATTTTCTTCAGTTTATACGTTTATACTATAGCGCAGCAGTTAACGCAGTTTCAGTCTATGATGGAGAACATTACTGAATGTTATTCTCTGGTGTTTGATTCTGTATAACACATGCCAACTATGCTATAGCCTTTCTAAAGGAAACTTAGTTTTACAGTCCTGTAAATATTTTTATTCTAATCTAATACTTCTCCTTCAATTCTTTTACTCATCTCATATATTAACTTTTGAATTTACATTTCAAAGTCTTAAGTAGCTTTTTCTTGTAGTTATTCTGAGTTTGAAAGGCTCTACTATTTTTAATCAAAGTAAAGAAAAATAATGGACATTCCTCTAATTGGAAAAAAAAATCCTACCATAATTGAATAAACTCTTACAGTGCCTTGCCAGAACACTGATGTAGGGGTCATTTGTATGACTAATGTTGTCTCTCAAAAATGCTGAGAGATTCAGGGGCTGCATTAGATTCCAGGAAGGGTCTGCACCAGAGATTCCCTACTTGATTAGGAGAGATGCATTGTTCCATCTGGCAAAAAGAGGCAATGACGTAAGTGGGAATAAAGGGCAAGAACTTTACTGTGTTGAACAAAATAGTCAAAAGGGTAAATATTTAGATACATCTGCCTTGTCAGTTCAACACAATAGGGAGGAGAACTGGAAACCTTCAAATGACAGTTTCTATCGACCAAAGCAATAGCATAATCTCGTTAAAAGGAGTGGCATGGGAAGATGCAAAGCTGCCCAGGGGCTTCTAACTGTTCTAGTACTATTCGTTCACCCTTTATTTAACACCACCATTAGAAAGCCTAATGGACTGTTTATATCAGACTATTAGACACATGGCAAGATCTTTAGTAATTGGAGTGTGATATATAGTAATGGTCTATTGTTTGCTTGGTGCTACCTACGATCAGGCCAGTGCTGAATACTTATTTATTGCATGTTCCAGATATAAAGGCAGAGGTGTCGGGGCTGCCAGTGAGAAATGTTTGGGTGAAAACAGGCTTTCCTGAGGCCCTGTAAGGTGAAACATTAGCTGCTTGTTTTATTTGGATTTTTTTATGCAGCATGGTGAGTTATTTGATAATATAAGCTTGAGGCTATGCTTAGATCGTGTTTCCTCAGAACACTGTCTGGAAGGCTGTGCCAGACAGTAGTGTCATTAAATATATATTACAAATGCTCCAACAAATTAGGTAATTAATTACAATTCATTTCTATAGGAGAGGTCATTTGATATTACTATTCTTCTCATGGTAGATTAGGTTTGATGATGCTGTATTATGATACTCTTTCTGAACCATTAAAACCTATTACTGGCTTTGGAGAAAACATGCTTGAAAGCGGGGGTTTTTGTCATGTTTCTAATACATTTCTGAAGTGGAAAACACATTAGAAATGTTAAATTTTCTTTCATTTCTTCTGGAAAATAAATATCGAATTTGTTGGGCTGAAGATAAAGCAATAGAATTCTTGCTGAGTAATTAAAAAACCCCAACAAAACAACCAAGAACACTCTTCCCACTCCATTTTTATCAGACTAACCTTTGTGCCTCTCTAGAGTATGAGTACATTGTAGGCTTAACTGGCTGTTTGTATTTGCTGTAGCAACATAATGCAAATAAACAAAATATGAAGGACATCTAGCCCCCAGAGCTAGCCACAATTATAAACTCCCAAACAACAGTCAATATTTGTTTTCTGACTTTTGTGTTAAAATCAAGTAATGGTGTATACATAGAAAAATTCCTGTAAGGGCCTGAACACGTTCTTGATGTCCATCTCTGTGCTGGGGGGCCTGTGGGGCTGTGTCTCTGCAGGAGGAGGGCTGGGGCAGTTTCTTGTGCAGGGTGGAGAGGCAGTTGTATTCCTTCGGGGAAGACCAAGGAAGGCTGCCCACACTGCTGACTGGTGAGCAAGAAGACCAAGGCTGTTCCCTGAGGAACAGCCCCTACTTTTTCTTCTTAAAGAAGAGGATGGCATTTCCTATCTTTTGAGTAATGAAGAAAAATACTGTAGAATTTTGGACATGTAATCTTCAATTTATTTTTAGTATGCCAAGGCAGTACCTGTGCAGAACAATAGGCTGTCTTTGGATGCCATGCTTCAGACCTGCAACCTGGAGAACGTGATTCTTTGTTCAGAGCAATTTAATCTCATTTCCTGCCATGAGATTTCAGCTGATAGATATGCAAGTAATAAATAATTAAAAGGTCACATATGCCTAGAAATTCCTGAAGTGTAGCATCTATAGGGATTTTGCCTAGGAATAAAGGGCAGCAAAGCAATGAGAATTATTCTCTTGAAAGTGAAAAATAGACTTTTTCACTAATCAATGGACAGAAAGGAGCAATCAATACACAATCTAAAGAAGAAAAATCAATAGCACTCAAAACATATGGCTCCTCTTTTGCACAGATCATCCTCCTATAGCATTTTCTCATCCCATGGCTTGGAAAATTCCAGTGTCTTTGCATATGAATTCTCTCTCATCAACAGTGTCCAATTCCCTTTCCCAGCTGTGTTATTGGGATAATCTGGAAAAAGATAAGAGAAAACACACACCACTGCCTCCCTTGCTACCACAATTTATAAAGAAGAACTGTTCAGGTATTTTTGTAACCATCATGCTCCATAATGATTATTCCATCCCTTCATAAATTAATTACTTTTTATTGAAATATTGACATCAAAATACAGATTTCTTATCAATAATTTTATAATATTAAAACAAAGTTAAAATAATTGTTAAATAGCTGGACAAAAAAAATATCACTGTTAAAGCAAAGTTAGTGAAGGAACTTACAATGACAAACTACTGATCAATAAAATAGTATGAAAATCAAGACAGTTTATAAAGATGACAGCTACTGCCCACTGTATATAGGAAAATAAAAAAATACAAAATAGAAATCAAATTAACCTTATTATTTTCTCAGGGAATATGTGTAACTGAGAGCTTCAGTAAGAACTTACTCCCATTTGCCACGCAGTCCAATGGCACTGAGCAAATGGAAATAACTGCAGGTTTTATGAGCTTTTTTTGCTACAGTTCATCAACACAATGAAAATTTTATTGTGGATCTAATTAACATGAACTGAAGGTGATAGGATTGCTTAAAAAACAATTACAATTGTGATATATTTTCCCCTCCATAAAGACATCAGTGTATTTTTTTGCCTTATAAACACTTCACTCAAAAGCATTTATTGATCTTGACAACTGAAGGGGCGGAGAGTGGACAATTTCTTGCACAGCTCATTACAACCACAATCATGAAAAACAAATTCAGATACTCACCACCAGGGAGTGATAGAATCAGTCCATCCTAAGGTTAACATAAAATCCAAATCAGTTCACTAAAAGTTCGCTCACAGCGCAATTTGTTTTTATCAGCATGGTTGCCTTCCCTGTGAACATCTGGTAAAGCATATGTTGCATCAAGGTAAGGAACTTCTCAACCTTCTGGATAAACAATTCTCAGACATATAGTTCTTGTCATGGTAAAATGGGTCACTTATTTATAAAATTATACAGTTGTCAAAAGGAATATTAGAGAGAGATTTAGAAATTAATTTCCAGTTGCTGAAATGAAGGAACTGAAAAGGCTCGTAAGTGTTTTCAGAAGAAGAAATTTATTGATAAAAATTTAATTTGGCAAATAGGACAAATTTTAGTCCTAAACATTTTCATATACACTTTGTAGTATATTTCTACGGAGCAGAAGTACAGAAAAGAATGGAGAGGGATAAGGAAGAGTGTGAAACTGTGGTGCTAAAATGTGAGAATTTTTGGAAGGTTTTGCATTTGATTAATGTGAAAAGATTCCTCCAAAGTCCAGTGCAAATAACTACTAACCCACCCCTATGGTGAATATTTATCTGCCTGTCAATTCTTTATTATTTCAATTATTTACATTTCTCTTTTACCATTTAATCATTCTATATCTCAATTTTTTCCTTCTTTCCTCTGCCTCTGTTCTATCTCATCTTCTAAGCTTTCAGTTCTCTAAGAGTCTGGTTTTTACTATATGTTCAACACTTTGGACTCCTTTTAGGTGTTGGGTATTTTTTTCTGGTATGTGATAACTTTAAGGTGGATAATTATATGTTTAGAAGTGCAAGGCAGCCTACCAACCCATGTTACTGCACTATCTCAATGACCAAGCATAGAATTATAGAATCACAGAGTGGTTTGGGTTGGAAGGGACCTTAAAGGTCCTCTAATTCCAACCCCACTGCCTTAGGCAGGGACACCTTTCAATAGACCAGGTTGTCTCTAGAGCCCTATTCAACCTGGCCTTGAACACTTCCAGGGATGGGGAGTCCAAAACTTACCCAGCCTACCTGTTCCAGTGTCTCACCACTCTTTGAGTAAAAAATTTCTTCCTAGTATCTAACCTAAACTCTACTGTCAGTTTAAAACCATTGCCACTTGATCCTGTCATGTCCTGCATTTGTCTAGTGCAAGACTGACAATGGATAAAAATCCATCTGTGTTTCATAGTTCACTACGCAGAAAACTCTATGCTCTCCCTGTGGAGCAGTTTGCCAGTTCCTTCTTGAAACTGAGGGAAGCAATTTTTGTTGAGCACTACTCCAGTTATAACGTGATGAGTTTTTCTGGAGGGTGAGAGGGTGCTGCTGATTCTTCCTCAGGCTTTGAGTTGCCTCTTGTCTCAGAGAAGGTGGGAGTTTGTGTACCTTCATATGCTGCTGTCAGAAGTCACAAGAAGCTTTGGGGATTGTTCTGGAGCAAATAGAAGGAGTGAATTGTAGTTACACAGGACATCACAGTAGCAATGGGATAAGGTACACGTGGAGGCATGGCTGATATTAATGACAGCACCTACTCTGACCATAGTTAGAACCCATCCAAAGTCATGTTCCCATGCTGAAGAGGTCCTCCTGCCACTTCTTTTGTATCACATCCTAGGACTAGCACGGAGACATAGCTTTCGGTGTCCTCTGTGTGCTGCTGCTTTACATGTCCTCCTCATTACCTGAATTACACTTCCTTAGCTACTATTCAGTAACTAATGACAGATTTGAGAGAGTTAACAGACTGTGACTGCAATGTTCCCTCAGTGATGGCAATTAGTTGCCAACATTGTTCGTGCTTTACCTGCAATCAGGATGTCATACTTCTGCCATAACTGTACCTTACTATTAGCATTCCTGCCTCTGCTGTTCCAAAATAAGATATCTGCAATGGACTTTACACACTCAGTTTTGATGTACCTGGAAAATGTCCAGATTATACTCTTATGAGAAGGAAGATTCCAGAGACACTTGATTACAAGTTCTTGCAAATGATTAAGTAAAAGAAAATTGAAGACCTTTTATGTCTAGGTAATTAATATTTATAACAGTATTAGGCTTTAGTAGTGTATTCCTTCTAAAACATACAAACTTATCATTAATGGTTAAAGAAGTAATCCCTGTTCTCATCAAATGAGGCACATCTCCACTCTTCATTTTTCAAATAAATGTCTGAAAATGTGAATCAAGCACAATAATGGGATGTCACTCGCTTGAGTCCACAGAGGCTGAAATAATAGCCCTGTCATTGACAACATGACCCAGGAAGGCCAGTCAAACATTAATTGCAAGACATGGTTTTCAAGGAAATACAAGGGGGACTGTGTATGTGTTTAGCAATGCAGATGGCAGCAGGTCCTGCTTTCCTGTATATGCAGTGCAATTCTCTCGCTAAAGCTTCTGGGGCCTTTCTGTTGCCATCTCTACCCATGTGGGATGAAATGCAACAGTTGTTTAGGAGAGGAGATGGATGGCATGCTGCCACACTTATTGAGAAAGCAGTCCCAGGGGGCTGTTCATCTCCACCTGAGTGGCAGAGAGGGTTTAGGGCCTGGAGTTATAGGAACAAATACACACTTTTGTCTCTGAAATAGGACAGAGGTCATTATGTGTCTTCAGGGCTCTAAACAGACAGTTCTGCTACATCCAGAGCTAGGAGAAGATAGTTGAAAAGGCAAAGAAATCTTTGCATAACAAGTTTTTTATATCCGTTGTTGGTCAGGACAACTGAGAAATGCAAAAAAGCCACTATTTTATGTCAGAGCTTTGTAAGAAGAAACTTAGCAAGACAGGGGGAAGGATTGAACCATCCACATGGACAATAAATATACTCATTTCTATGGTTGCTTGAAGTCCAAATTAGTTTCTGAGCAAGGAGTACAAGCTACAAGCCCAGAACTTGGGCTGAGAAATCACTAGATGCTAAAAAATAAATGGCTACTCTTATGGTCATAAATTAAAACACAGATTTTTTTTTTCTTCCTTAAATATTATATTTTTTCAATTATAATTTGTTTACCTTTACATGAGGAATAAATTATTACTACCACTGTATTAAAAATATGTATAAGTATTGTGAAAGATATAATTTGAAATATATGAGTCATAATCATATTTCAAAGCATAAAAGACCCTGGTATTTTAGATGAAACACAGGCATGTTTAAGTTTGTATCCTATAAATCAAGAATAGTGGCAAATACAGAATTCTCTAAGAGATAAAACTGTGCAAAATAGATTTATTTTTAACTCATTCTATGTCTGAAAAGTCTGAGTCCTATATGCAGTAATTTTATAATTGGAATTGGACGGCATAAGTGGTAGCCCAAAGCCGATGACATCTGCATCCTGGGCAGATGGACAATGATGTCAAAAGAGTAACATCTGCAATAAGTAGAACAGTACAGATTTTGTACCAAAGAGTGATGTGATTCATAGTTTTCATGATGCTGATAACCCTGATGACAGGTTAAGTGCACATCCAAACTGGACTTCTCAACATGGAATTCTCTAGACTCAAGCACATGAGGGTGGGAAAAGGATGACTTTCTTAATCTAACTCGACCTGGGAGCAGAATCTTGGGGGACTAGTCCCGTCTCTGTTTCTCTTCCCTTTTTCTTCACAAATAATTTCTCAGTATTTCAGTTTCCCAAGTGTTGCCGACTGTGGGGTAAGTGAGAAACAAAATGTTTAGAAAGATTAAAATTTAGTTTTTCAGGTTCATAGATTATATGCTCAGTGAAGGTCTGAATTATTCTTTTGTTTATTCTAGAAAAGGTTCCTCACACAGACTGAATATGCCTGTTTCTGCCACTGATATCCAGGACATAAACTGTTCCTTCTTCTATTTATCTGTGCATATTAATTCTTCACATAACGTGTGTTAATGTGAGAAGTATACATGAAGCTTTTGTCTGCTATTTGAGCAGTATCCTCTAGCTGGGAGTAAAGCTTATTTATCCCCGCTTGGATTGCAGGAATAAAAGTGAGTCTAATAAACCATTCTGCAAAATGTGGTGGTGTGCAGCTGTGACTAGCACAACACAGCAGACATGTTTACATACTTGTAGGGAGCTTTCCTGCTTGCTCAAGAAGATTTGAAATTTCTAGTTGCTTGTACTCAGAAGACTATCAAATCTGCAGTGCAGACTGGCTGACTTCAGAGGCCAAAATGTTAGAGCATAGCAAGCATAAAACCAAATCCCTCTTTCTACCATAGAAAGATGGAGCCGTGTCATTACAACTTGTTTCTTGATGATGTTCTGCAGAAAGCACCAGCCATGGTATGTTGGGATTGCAACTACTGACTCAGATACAAGAAGAAAGAGACGAAGCAACACAGCTCATCTGACAAAGAAACTGAATGGTATTCTCTAGTTAATACTAATGCACACATGTTGCCTGCTGACATGAGCATGTTAGTAGGGCGTTTGTTTGACACTGACATTTGCTGAAATTAGATAGATTAGGCTGCAGGAGCACGTGCAAAAAAGATCTTGGTGAAAGGATGGGAATTCCAAGGAGATTGATTGATTGATTGATTTAATATGTAATAAGCTGTGTTATTCCAGTTAATAAAAACCAGAAAGTTGAACCAGGGGGGAGGAGGAAAGGCAAAAAATGCAATGTCTTGAAAAGTTCTGCAAAAAATTCCAGGAGTTGAAAGAAGTGAAAAGTTGTACACAAGATGGTCCAAGAGAAATGAAAAAGTACATTTTTCTGTTAGTTCTGTGAAAAGGTATAATTGGCATTTTTATACATTATTTATTTGCATCTAACAGAAGATGCCAAAAAGTTAGTTTTAAATGCTTTGCTTAGTCATTATATTATTCAGTCTGGGTTTATGTTATGTGCTGGTGGTATTTTAATTTTTTTTTAATGTGCTTGTAACATCACTGGAGCTCCCAGCATTCACATAGTTCTTCCTAGAAGAGAAAAATAGGCTCTTCCTTTCCTTCAGTATTTCGTTACCCCTATCTCTGTGCTAAACTAGATCAAAAGAAGACAGTTGTCTTAATCTCTTTAATGAGATTTATAGTCATTGGTGCATATGGTTTTTTTCTGGATTAGCCTTCTTCCTTACTCAGCCATTTCACTTATCAACCTTTAACAGCTTTTCCCAATCTTCTGAAATGAGAGTCTGCTTCATGTTAAAAATGGCATGTGCACTTTAATATCTAATTCAAATTTTCAAATATAGATCTAAAATGCAGCCTAAATTTCATTTTTAAGAAAAATATCACATTTCTATATAAAGGAAAGATCTGTGTTGAATTTTATTTGGGGATTTGGAATGAATACAGATCATTCCTTTTAAAGTGCAGCATAATATTGCTGAGCTGTGACCTTTTAAGTGTTTGCTACTCTACTTTTACCAAGCCATAGGCTCTTTGGATCTGTTTACTCCTTTGAAACTTTTAAATTTCCTACTAGGTTTCTTGTTCGTAGTTCCTTGAATGGGAGGAAGGAGAACAGAGAGAAGGGATGGTATCTTCATTATAAATCTTCACTTCATTCTGAGAGTCACTGTAAATCATTAAGATGATAATACTTAAATTACACAGTGTGTGAATAATTGCTCTCCCATAATTTCTCAATAAATATCATTAACATTTCCCACAGAAATTAATTAAAAGCTTCCTGCATTAAGTAAATTTATCAGAAGAGAGAAGCAGAAGGAGAGGAGGTGCCTTTATGAAAGTTCCATCAAATTAACAGAAAAAAATTAAAACTGTACAATTTGTTGCAGTTAACCTACATTTTATTTTCAATAGCAGTATGCATGCAACAGGAGGAAGCTCATGTTGAGTAAGGAAGAGCACAGGAAAAAAACAGGAGTTGGGACCATCCCTTATGACAATTTCAGTGAGCAATAGAGATAATACTTATTAATGGGGACAGGTGAAATCAGGCACATGGGAAGAGTGACGACAGTGACCCTTTCAGATGTTTCTTCCTGCCCTGGATTCAAAAGTCTCATGAATTTGATTCCATCACATTGACAGTGAGGGGGCAAAAAAATCTGTTTCATAAATGTAGATACCTTTTTTTTCTTATCATCAGAAAGCTTCTCTCTTAGCATAATTTCATCACAGAATCACAGAATCACCTGTTTGGAAGAGACCTCTAAGATCATCGAGTCCAACCCATGCCCAAACACCTCAACTAAACCATGGCATTGAGTGCCACATCCAATCTTTTTTTAAACATGTCCAGGGATGGTGATTCCACCACCTCCCCAGGCAGACAATTCCAGTGCTTCACCACTCTTTCAGTGAAAAACTTTTTCCTAATATCCAACCTATGTTTCCCCTGGCGCAGCTTGAGACTGTGTCCTCTCATTCTGTCAGTTGCTGCCTGGAGAAAGAGACCAACCCCCACCTGACTACCACCACCTTTCAGGGAGTTGTAGAGAGCGATAAGGTCACCTCTGCGTCTCCTCTTTTCCAGGCTAAACAACCCCAGCTCCCTCAGCCGTTCCTCATAGGGTTTGTGTACTTCATGTAGTTCAGAAGACAATCAAAACAACTCCATGAAACAAAACTTTGGAAAACATCTCATCTATCATTTTGAAATGTGACAATAAATTTTAAGCAAGAGTATTCAAGTGGCACTATTTCCTGACGGTGAAGGTCTTAAATATTAATGGCTATGCTGCACTTTGTGATTGATATTTAACAGTAGAAGACATGTTCTTGGAACTCTAAGCTAGTCATCTGAGCTTTTGGTAATTGTGAGTCATATTTTCAATGGTAAGTTATTTCTTTGAGGAATATGAATGCTATCAAGCTCTTGGTTTTCCACAGGGTTGTCTTGGATATCCTGATGACATCTATTATAGTTTCATTTTATTCAGGAAGAGGTAAACTAGTATCTTACCAGGGAATAATTTCACAGTCTAGATAGACGTCTCATTAAAATCGTTGCTGTTGTTTCTCCTTTCTTCTCCATGCGCTCTACTTTTTAAAAAAACAGTTATAATGTCACAAGTCTGCTGATTTAATTTGAGATCAGACAGTTAGCTTGTCGTCTAAGTGTTGTAAAATTGGCAACCAAACTGGAAAAAAAGGTTTCTTAATTTGACATGAAATAATCTTGTAGTAAATCAGCTTTATATTTGGGTTTTGGGGAAGACTGCATAGTAATCTGTCAACTCTTTGAAGTTATCTACTTTTTACCATACTATGAAATTTGGACCTTGATCCAGTTTCAGCTACAGATTCACTCAAACTTTGAAGGATGTTGCTTGGCACCCTGCTAAATTTGTGGTGAATTGAAATTAATACTGTGAATGCCCTGTGCGCCACAAAGGAGCAATATTTTTGCTAGTGGTTTTACTTTCTAACTAATGTGGCAGCATCTTGCATTCATAAGGGCTGGGATTTGGGGTTTTTTTCTAGCGTAGGAAGTAAGGAAAAATGTGACAAGGGTGAATTCAGGTCTCAGTTTGATATTATTTTTTGTTAACTTGCCCACAGAAGTCCAGTAGGGTCTGTTGCAGAGGTCATATCCTCTTACCAAAGCACAGTTATTGGGATCGGAAAATTGTTTCAAAGTGAACATGCATGGACAAACCTGAATATACAGAAATTTTAAAGAGTGGAAAAAAATCAGTCTTATGAACATGTATTGTCTTCCTGCTTTTATAGGTGTCTTATTGTCATGGTTTGACACTGGACACAATGCCAGTGCCCCATGAAAATATATTTTTTACTAATAATGGTTGTGAGATGTGATCAGGAACAGAGCAGAGCAGGCTCAGACTTAGAAATAAGAAAAAAAAAACTTTATTAAGCTACACTAAAGGAAAGAAACACACAGGAAACAGAATGAAAACTCTCCGAAACATTCCTCCTCCTCTCAACTTCCACCCTTCACACAATCAGACAAAACCTTGGATTTCCTGATCAGTTAACAATACTCAAATAATCAATTCTCAGTCCATCTAAGAAGAGAGGAGTCTCTCTTGTAAACCATTGTGTCCTTCCATGTCTGGTGCTCTCACCACCATCCACGGACCGAAACTGCCCTCAGGATTCAACGATGCTTTGCCAAGTACCACAGGCTCCGTTTTTGGGACATCCGTCCCCCCCATTTTATAACCCCTGGGGCCGAG
>WEIT01029153.1:245816-274935 GCA_013389985.1 Dryoscopus gambensis
GGAACCTCCCCCGCTCCGCTCCTTGGCAGGCACAGTCTCTCTCTCTGAGAGAAGGGGAGCGGGGGGGGTGGGGGTGGGTAGAGAACCATCTCCTTGTCTCTCCACCCTTCCATCCTGCAAAAGCTGGCTCAGTCCCGTTTCCTTCCACCCTCTCTCTCTCTCCGGGCTCCGGCCTACCTCTCTCCTCAGGCCGCATGGCTTCAGGCTGCATGGCTGCCCCCTCCCCACCCAGGCCCAGGCCCAGCTTCAGGCCTCAGGCTGGGCGGGGGAGGAGATCTGCTCCCTTCAACAGCCGGAACACAAGAGGAAGTTCCTCTGTGATTCTCTCCTTTATCTCCCTATGTTCTCAGAGGTGACAAATCTCTTCAGTGGTCATACCAGGTGTCAATATTCAGTCTGACCACTGATTGGTTTGACTATAACTTCCTTAAAAAACTCACTTCCTTTCAAACCAGGACACTTATCCTTTCAAAGCAGTGGAAAATATCTTAAGCTCTGCTTTTGTTCATAATTTATTTTTCCCCTTTCTTCATTTGATGCCTGTTGCATTCCTTTTTCTTCTACTTGTGGATCTGTTTCAGAGCTTCTCCCCGAAGCAGCCAAAGTGGAGATCTGCTGCCTCACAGGCCGAGGTAGAGGCAAGATTAAGCCTCCCTGCTGAAGGAAGGGGAGGTTTCTCTCCCATCTTCTTTCCTTCCCTGTACTTTTCACAGCCATAGATCTTATATTTAGCTGCAAGCATGTCTTCAGTCAGGTCTGCCTGCTCATTTTTGCAGCTGAGGGAACTTCCAAGTCTTTGTTGTCAGAGAACTCCAGGTGAACAGCACACCTCCCCAAGGATCACTCCTAACCATCCAGCTTTCCTCCCCTTAGGGAGATGAGATGAGCTCAGTTGGTTAGAGCATGGTGCTAATAGCACTCAAGGTTTGTGAATTCAAGGCCCGTACACGACGTTTACTTAACATTGGACTTGATGGTCCTTGTGGGTCCCTTCCAACTCAGAATATGCTGTGAATCTTATTTTCACTTTTCAGTACCTGATTTCAATGTTCTGTCAAAAAGCTTTTTGAGGTATTTTTGCTTCCTATGAAAAGTATCTTCTAAATTACTATTTTCTCCCAGAAAACTTCACTTTCCACACTGCAAATTTCACAGCAAAGCCTGTATTTATCAAGCACTTCCATATGCCCTATTCTCAGCCTTCAAGCAGTAAATCCCACCAGGCATCTAGTCTTCGCAAGAGCCAGGACTCCACCTCTCCTCTCCTGCCCTGCATGTATTCTTTAGGTGCCTGGCTCCTGCCTTCCCTGTTTGTTAGCACATCCTCCCCAATCATTTGGTCCCTCCAGAAGTGGCTGGAAACAAGACATTTTCAGCAGTGTACCTGCCTCCTCTCAGTGCACCTGGGGGTATGCTCTGATTCTGCTCCTCACTTCTTGCATTCCCCAGGGAGGTTTTGGTGTGTTTATCATGCCTTAGTAACACACCTGGTCTTCAGTGTGCAGAAATGAGCACTGTGCAACATCTGCAAGGGATTTTAAGATAGAATTGCTTTGAAAACCTCTAATGGATAATTTGTTAGATGCTATAACTCACTGTGCTGCCAAAAAAAGGAGAAAAATCACGCTTGGAAATCTAGTTTTCTTAAAAAGAAATATTATTAAGGTAAGATCTGACTGGTTTCCATGGCTACTATCTACTGTACATCAGTATTCGCTGTGACCAGCATTTTAAATGACCCAGGGTGAGTCCTGAGCACACAGATGCATATCTGTGACATATTGTGTGTCGCATTATAGAAGTGGTTTCAGCTACTGATTGTGACATGGATATTTTCTGTCATCAAATATTGAATATTAAACTAATATTTTACTAGAAATACAGTGCAGTCAGCTGAACACCAAGGTTAGAAGAAAAATCCACATTCCCACCTGCCTTTCTTTTCAGAATAGATAATATACAGTTTTCTAGAGATACAGCTAACAATTCCGATCTGTGCTCAGAGAAAGGTGCTCTAGTACAGTTTTCTTACAAACTTAGGAATACATGTTTTCTTGTGTGTTAATTAAAATGCAAACATTCTGATCATAGTGGTTGAATTGATCACCAGTGACCTTTTTCCATGAAGTTCTGTGAAGAATAATGTATTCTAAGGACTGCTGACAGTACCTAAATATTATAAAGGTTTTGCCATAATACATCTCTACTGTTGGTGAGACACTGATTTCTTTATTTCTTAGAGTCCAAAATTTTAGAAGCCTTAAACTTTATTATTTTTTTCTATTGGCTAATATTTTGAAATTAAAGTGAGGAAGGCAGTTCCTGAAGTTTTCCAGTCACCTGCTGAAGGACGCAGTCCAGCATGTTAAATGGACAACAGGCTGTCTTCTCCTCAACTAAATGCTGTCTGAATAGTTGGTGCACCTAATCAGTCCTGTACAATCTTTGGAAGTAGTAAGAGCCATTCAAGTTAGCAGTTTTGCAGATGTTCACAATTGCACCTCTTTACAATTAGAAAAAGGATATTTTTTTGAGGATGTCTCTAGTGAACCTCAGATATTTTACTGTGCTCACACAAGCAGAAAGAAGAGTCTTCTCAGTGCTCACTGCTTATTCTAAATATCTGATCACTATAAATCTACTGACGCTTCATTACAACAGGGCCAAATATAATAAATTCACTAATATTCATGGAGATGTCTAAGGCAAGTGCCAGGGAGTTATTTGGTATTGGTTAAGCATTAATAAGAAAATAATTTAGATGCAATGCTGAACAGTAATGAACTGTATTAGGCAAATCAGATGTTAATGTTAACAACATGCTTTTTTAATATTAATATCTGCAATAACCTGCCTCATTTCTTTTTCAACCATGAAGATATTTCCCATCATGAAAACATCACATTTACATTGCTTTGACCTTCCTATGTCAATTAGTTTTTCCCCTTTTTCTCTCATTAAGTTGTATGTAATACTTCCAGTTTGTCAGAAAATGGAGATCATCTTAAATGGCTTGCAAAAGCTTTTACCAGTGATTGTGTGGACACGCAGGACATTCTTAGAAGATGCTAATCTTCAGCCTTTGATATCCCAATAGTATGAATCTCCCTGTGCACTTAGTCATGATTTGGATAAAGAAATACCTTTAAATAGTTCTCTCTTTTCTACTGTATTCTAAATTCCTTGCTCCTAAACTTTATTAGTGATGTGCAACACACAACTCATTCCATACACAAAAGAACTAACAAGAATATGTTGAACCTATCCAGTGAGCAAATGATAAAATCAATAATTATGTTAATGACATCCAAGGGAAGGCAGCTCCAAACACTTAAAATCAGATGTCTCTGAAAATCAGTGAAATGGGATAAAAGAAGAGTAGCGATTTAAAGCATAACCAACACCTGACTCCTGAGGGCCCCAAGCAGAGGACATGTCTTGAGTGTCCTGTTCCTTCTACCCCCACACTGCTTGACTTTAGCTTCTATCCAGCATTACAGCTTCAAGAAGCTTCGGGGGCTGTATTACTTATGTTCCTTTTCCTTACTAATGCATTGCAAAATTTGGGGGGGAAAGGGAGCAAATAAACATTAGTTACCTGCTTAAGGGAAACCTCATATGAGAGGTTGTATTGCTGTCACCACCTTCTCCCATTACATACATGCAGAAAAAGTCTTCTTGAATAAGAAACCCCATCTTCCTGAGAAAAATTTAATATAGCTAAACTCTTGGAGAGGAAATAAGATGAAGCTTTGTCAAAAAATCACAGGGATCACTTGAGGGCTACAAGCTGTCAAATTTAACAACTATGAGTGAACATGTTTGCCCAGAGCCTGTAAACCCTTGGTAGAAGTTTTAGGTCTTATTTACCATACGGTTCCAGGCAGTTGCAATTCATCCTGGCCAGCATTTTTGACAGGCAGCCAGATATGTTCACGCTTCCTCTCTGAGAGCCTTTGGAGCTGAATGCTAAGCAGTGAGCATCATCACTCCAAGCGCATTTGACACCAACACCCCCAGGGAAACTGCGCAGTTTGGAGTAAGAATAAAGTAGTAGACAGAGATGTGGAGAGCAGCTTAGCTAATTGCTTTGATCAAGAATCAGTCTATTCACTTGCAAGGGCAGCTACAAAGTCTGACACAGTAGTGGAGGTGGGAAACTGTCTTTATTCTAATAAATACACACTTACAGTGCGTGACCCTGCCAGGGTGGCAGGTATCTGTGACTGAAGTTTTTGTAGGAGCCAGACCTACATGTGACCTAAACATGTTTGCCGCGATGGATTTATCTACCTGCACAAGCAGCTGTGTGTCTTGCCAAATCTACTGGTGTGTAAATGTCCACAGACCATGCTATTACTATTTGCTTAATTGATTGTGCATGGAAACAGGGTTCACAGCTACTAAAAGTGATCTTACTTGGTGTTACATGTCTATCATATATGCAGCGGTGCCTAGATTACATATAAGAGACAAGGCTGCCATTTCTTGCTCCACTGTTTTAGCGAAAAATCTAGTACACTCTAAAATTATATTTTATGATGGAGTTTTACATATCTACAAGTAAATCATACTACTTAGATATGTGCCAGATAACAGGCACATCCTGCTATGAAAATAGATATTAAAAAATGCTAAAGAACTTACAACCACTTTGGAAAATGAATCCCTTTCCTCACCTATACTCACCCCATGTTAAAAACAGAGAAGTAAAATGGAAAAATTCCCAACAATGAAAGAGACACGTCCTACTGGAAGTCTTTAAAACTTGTACATGTTTCTCAGATACTTCTAACAACCTTTTTTATAACATTTGTCTAAATAAGTCACTAGAGTAATTAAAACAAAAACAACAGTATGCAAACAGCTTTTAGCTGCCAGAGGGGATTGATGGGAATTCAGTTTATTAATGGGATAATAAATAATGTATGTACATGAGTATGTATAATACACGCACACGTATACACATGCATCACAACACACATGTATAACAACTATGCATAAGTCAGCAGGTTTCAGGGGAAGTAGAATTTTTCATATCTCTGTTATTAATTGTATGAGATAGCCCACAGAGAGCTGAAGACATTGCAGCTAATAGCAGGGTGCCCCTTGAATTTGCCAGACTTCAGGTTAGGATCCAAAGTATTGCACCGCTGCCCTTTTCCCTAAATGTTTTCTGAGCAGTGATTCGGGCAGGACATTTGACCAACACATTTCAAGAAGAAACAGAGAAAAAACTGTTAATGGAAGGCTAAGCAGAGGCAATCACTATTTTAGTAGCGTTATCAAGACAGAATGTAAGATTGTTAATGCATCCAACTAGGTTTTATCACATCTGATGGCAATAATTTACTTTCAATAGGCTTAATAGCCTGAAGTATTATGCTATTATCATGTCAATGCTGTATTAGGAAAGAGTGGTAGTTTGAGTGCTAGCAGCGCCTTAGTTAGAAGACCATTATGTCATATGCTGTAGAAAATGATATAACATTGTTACTTATAAGGGCATAAGAAAGAACTTCAGCGCTGTCTTAACAGCACTTTCCTAATTCATGGACTGTTACATACTAACACTGAATATTAGAGTGAGTGGGAGAAGATTGGCTTTGAAATGGGGAAGAATGACAATTTGTTTTATATTAAGAAGAAAATCTGTAGAAAGACTGAAGGCACGTCCTCTAGAACTTGCTGACATCTTTTACAAAACACGTTTGAATATTTTTATTTTTTAAACAAAATTGACTCTTTTGTTTATTAACTCTGTATTTCAATCAAAGGAGTCTAGTTAACCACAGGATACACAGCATGATTTAGGCTAAAGATACAGATTGTGTTTATGAGTCAGATCCTATCGTGGCCACCCACATGATGTCAACATCAAAGAACTTTTGCACGCGCAGAAACAGTGTGAGCCATTGGCTGCCTTGCAGCTTTTACAAATCTAACTTTCTGCCTTAGTGTTCAGGGGTTTCATTGGGGGATGTTGTTGGTATGGGATTCTTAATAGAACGGACTGGATGCAGGGCCGGGTGTGGTCTTCCCAGTAATTAGGAGAACAACAAAACAGCAGAAAACAGCATTTCCTATGTTGAGACTAGAGTATGTGCCCCACAGGGTGATGCTGACAGGGAGGGAGCTGCTGTCCCCATAGCTCTTCTGATAAAGTCATTTCTGCTCACATCAGTACCTTGCCCTTATGCTACATCTTCTTCCCTTGGGTAACTGTGGTATCTGTTATGCAGCTCTGTATCAGGCATCTGATGTCTGATTACAGCAGTTATTTCAGTTTTTAAGGCTATTGCTAGACATTTTCTGCCAGTTGAGTATTTATAGAAAGGTTGCCAAGAGCTTAATCATCTCACATAAATTTTAAATTATTGATTTTTATATAGATGTAAAATCAACAAGAGTTTATTTTGATATATGGGTTTTGTTCACTTCTAATGTTGCCTTTTAAAATTCAGGTAGAGAACTTTATATATTTAATCTGGAAAACTATCATCTCTTCAGCTTCTTCCCACCATTGTCGGAGAGGTGGTTTGGAAAACTTTCATACCATCTGATAACTCTTCCAATGTGTGAGGCTTCATGGCATCACCTTTCTATAAACACATATTCCCCAGGAATCTGTTGGGACAGGACTCAGGTGCTCCATTTCCTTCAATTATATCTTTTGGTATAGCATGTTTGCTCTCTGCCTGCAGCAGCGGAGGTGTCTGCAGGCCCACCTTCCCCCTGAGACAGCTGACGTGCTGAGGATGCTGCCTCCAGGCTGCACATGGGCCTGACATGTAGGAACACAGCTACGAGCCCTCTAGTGCAGGTCCTTACCGGTGGGGTGGGGGCTGCAGCACCACCTGAGGAGACTCACTGTAGAACCTTCTTGAAAAGCTGGATGTTAAAAGCCTCCCACTGTATATGCACAGAGATGAACATCCGAATTAGCTAGCTCAAGGTTTATAACCTGCTCTCCTCATTCCTCTTGGTAAGGGACTGGGCATTTCCCACAGCACCCCGCTGGGCTAAGTTAACACTCTCTGTGTAACAGCATTCTCTGTATGTGCACACCACATTTTTATACATATGCTTTATATTTTTTAGCTTATATAAAAATATTCAGAATATCCTGATCTTCCTTTCAATCTGATTTTGAAGATTTTCAGTTAAGCCTGTAGCATCATGCATTTTAAGCCTAAATTATCTTGAAATAATAAGAGAATTAAAGTGAATGAGGAAAAATTAATTATTTTTGTGGAAATCTTAAATCTCCTACAATTGCATTTAGTTCAGAGAAAATAAGCTCTCTGCCTCCAACATCAAGTAATTTGCCATACTAGAATGATGGAAATATTCCCAAGGGAAGCTGCTGCTCTGGAAAAAGAAAGCAGCATTAGACATTTAAAGCTTCAATGGTTAAAACGTTTACTTCATAAATATTAAAGCCAAGCCAAAGCTTCTAACTCTTCCACTCCTGTAATGGATGATGTTCAATCACAGTGGAGCAGAGAGGGTGTCAGTGAAGATGCTGGAAAGGATCGATATAGTTCCCTAGCAACAGGGCTACATGTCTGGGGTTCCTGCATCCGCAGGGACCCTCCTGACCCACTAAATCAAGGCAGCAGTTTTGCCTCTGCTGCCATTGTGCTTTCTTAGAACAAACATTTGCACTGCTCTTATTTCTTAGATCAACCCAGAGATAAGAGAAAGAAGTAGCAGCGAGGTGGGAGGAAGCTAATTATATTGCCTCTTTAAAAAGGCGACTGTGTTGTCTGTCAGGATAATCCTTTAAAGAAAGGTAGCTTTAGGAAGGGAAAGGAACCTCAAATGCACTGATATAATTATTGCTTTCTAATATCAAGTAATGGACCTGATGTTTTATTATAGAGCAATCTCAGTCCGTAGCCATGGAGTATAGCTTCTGAGCAGAGGTGATATTAACTGTGTTCACAGGGCTGCATAATTATTATGGAAAATGCAGGCAGTGAAAAGCATACATGGCTTCTTTATTCTGCCATTCTTTTAACACTGTTGAACTTTGTGAGTTAATTGGGGGTGGTAGCTTGAAAATAATTGTTTCCCATTACGAAAAAGCATTTTTAAGATGCCTCCATTCTACATGAGAAAGCATTGACTCAGTATGCACATGCTTTTTTCCTCCCTGTGCCACTCAAAGCCAAAATGGGGTCCAAACAAATCTGTATTGGTTTCAAATTTGGTTGACTAACCAGACAATACAACAGGACAAGAGAAGCAGACAAATAAAAGTCAACTAAGATTAAATCCACATGCTTTACTGAGACAAGTTTTTCATCTGACAGTTGTAGAACAATATAGAAAACATTTTGTATCAGGATAAGAACCATATTTTATTACTGTTACTGGAGTATGTGTTATGTATTAATCTTGATGCCTCCAACAAATTTAATGTGATTTATTGACAAATTTTAATTTCATTTTTCTTTAAATGTAGTATCATGAGCATATGTCCTGTATATTTTCTCTCCTTTCTTTCTCCTCTTTAAAGAAACCCCCAAATCTCCCAGTGTTATGTAAGATATTTGGGTGGTCTGTCTGACTCCTTCATGACATGGCTGGGCTCACTGGTGACAGGTACTGGATCACAAAAAGAGCCATATTCAGCAGCAAGGCTCCTTGCTACTAAAGCCATATTTCAAAATACCGTGGGCTGTTTGTAAGCTGAAATTCATTCTTGTCCTGATCTTAGATTTTTCTTTGTAACAAAATTCACTGAAAATGCAAGAAGGCCCTGGAATCATTAACTGATTCCTCTGAGTGGTTATGAAGATCATCTTAAGCCAACTGGTTTCAGTTGCCTTCACAGCATAGTTGTAATGAAAAGCATTCATATAGCTTAAAACTTTTTAAGAATCTGGAGGAAAATGTACCATCTGCTGTAGATATACCAAGTACTGACTATAGCCTACCTCAGAATAGAGAGTTAATAACTACATGGGTCTCTAGTGTCTCCTATATTGAAATAATTTCAGTGCAGTATATTAAAAGCAAAAAGACTGAAGGTTGTAGAAGCATCGTTGATGCTTTTTTCTCAATTATTCCTATGCTAATTGACTTGTACAAGTGTAACTCCAAGTCAAATTGAGTTCTCAGTCACAAAGTAAGAAAAATCTTTCATCTTTTGAAGCCTATGGCCATAGGCCATAAATTTCAGAAGGAAGTCTCAGGCCAGCACCCCTGTCAAGAGACTAAATGAGGACAAACAGCACTTGAAATAAAGATGAAAATTCAATGAATCCTATATTTAATTTAAAAAATATTAGTACTATAATAGGCTGGACTAGTTGTACTACCTCATCTTAATTTTTTTCAAACTAGTAGTCAATATCTAAACCCCATCTGAGCAGTTTAGGGTGCATTTACTTCACATTTATCACTTCACTGTGTTTTCAAGCCAGCCTGCCTATTCTGAGAGAGGTGAAGGCCAAAGTAGTATCTCTCAATAACCTTCCTGTTTCCATGATGCACTGCAGGACACAGCAGGGTTACATTAATGTGCATCCTTGGATGAGCATCATTCCACAGCAATTCCTCTCTGTCATCTGAGTAACAAGGTTTTGGATCTTGCCTACAGGAAGATTTTTGATACAGGACATATATGATCATACAAGCTGACTGCTGCTGATATGAAGAAGTCCCATAAAGGTCTGGCCTGTCTCTATTCTGTGCAGGAAGTGACTCTACAGTGAGTCCTTAAAAATAGCCTAAAGGTTGCTAGGTTTTTCCTTGGCCTGAGGAAAGTTTTGACTTTGGCCAACTCTATACCTTAGCAAACGGGCCTGCCAGAAGCAATGGATTTTGTTAGAGCTCACCAGTTGTTCACCAGTATAATCACCCCGAAGACGTTCTGCCGCCTAATATAGACAAAACCAGGCTTGGCATTGTTACAGCCTGTGGTGAGGGGAAAACGGCTGTCCCTCCACCTTCTATTAGATTGGTGAAACTAAGGAAAGAAAAACAACACTGTCCTCTGTTGCAGTCCTGTCCCAGTCAGTCGTAGCTGGACACCTGTATCTGACTCTGGGTGTGGGCTCCTCACCTGTGCTCAATACACAGGCAGCAGCTACGACCCAAAATGGACAGGAAGGTCATTTTTATATAACTTAATCTGAAAAAAATAAACACCCTGGATAGGGAAAGTCGCTTTTTTGACAAGCAAATGTCTTGATTGATCCACTGTGAGAGATGGAAAAACCTCTCATGCCTCCAAAAATATACAAGAGTATTTGAACAATTTGGGCTCACTGAGGTGTGGAGGGCACAGCTAAGAAGTGCTGGCACAATTCTTCAGGGCTTGACAGCTCCTTGGGAAGAGTCTATTTTTTTGTAAGCTGCTCATTAACCAGGATTCTCTGTAACACTTGGGATAGCCCCAGGACCTTAATCAATTGTCTTTTCTCAGTAGAAAACTAGACAGTCTGGCAAAATGTAATGTTGGTGCACATAACAGGCCACCCCCTGGCACTGGGTTGTGTTTCATGGGGTGTGAGACTCTTCCTGGTTGCTATATGAAGTCAAAGTACAGATTTGTTTAAGGATAGCTAACAGTCAATAGTGAATACAACATTACGGACTGCTTATTTTGCCAAAAAATAATATATCAAAAAGCCCCCGTAAAAGTAATTCAGTTCCAAGGAATCAGTAGTAAGAGCTAGATGAGGCACCTTCCAAAGGCAGCTGCATCCCATCCACACCCTGTGGCTGTTGATGGGGAATGGCAGTAGGTTCCTCTGTCAGACAGCCCCTCCTGGGTATCCCCTGGGGGCAGGTGGCCTCAGCCCTGCACATCAGTAGCACCCCCAGCTCTCTCTGTTAGCTGAGCAGCTCAGGCCCTGGACAATGTCCAATGTCCAATGTCCAATGTCCAATGTCCAATGTCCATCCTTTTACCCTTTCTTTAGGCTACTGCTCTGATAAGAACTGAAAGTTTATGAGAGCATATGAGAACAAAAAAAGAGCAGGGCTCAGTAACTCACCAGTGAGAGTCCCTGTGGTAGCTGTATTCTATTTAATGACTTCTCATAAAAGCACTGTCCCTCCTGAAGGTACTAATCCTGAAGGTACTAATCCTCCAAATCCTCGGGGGGCCATCTTTATAGAGGGGGCTGTAAAGTCTTTGAAATACACATTAATACAGTGGTAAAAAACCAAGTGCTGCCAAAACCTTGGGCGTATCCATGAATAGCGGCAGCAGTTCTGTCTGTACATTTGCTAGGTCTCAAAAATTCTAATGATCTGGCTTACTTTTTTCCCCCACCTTGGTGGCTGGTTGAGAGAAATACAGGTTATTCTTTCAATTGAAAAGTAAAGTTTTTTTGTCTCTGTAGTATTAATAACAATCCATGCTCCTTAAATACCTAGTTCATTGTTTAGCAATAATGGTTAGAATAATGGAAATGTAAAATATTTGTTGTGATTCAAAAGATATTTGGGATTGTTTGTTAAATAGCACAGCCATGTGATATGCTAGTGTATTACATAGGGGTGAAATGTGTTTAGATAGATGATGAGAATGATTTAACTTTTGGGCATGAGCTGTGTTTCATCAAGGTGTTTGTTGGCTTTCGCTGATTTGTCACCAAGGGGTTTATTAGATACTCTAAAGTCACTATGTCCATAAACATTTTGCAAATGTGGAATTGAGGTAATTCCAAATGTATTGCAGATCAACTCAGGCGAATAAGGTGTCTCAAACACAATATTGAATACATGGGAAAAAGAAATAAATTAAAATTTTGGGGCTATGAAAGAGACTGTTGGAAAAAAGTGCTTCACAGGTTTATCCAAGATGACACCTTGATTGGATTTGATGATCCTGACAGGTCCTTTCCAATTCAGAATATTCCATGGTTCTATTGCCTTTAGAAGTAGTTGGGACTTTTGTTTTACGAGTCCAACATTCTGTCACTATGCACAGAATAGCAAACTGCTGGTAATGGTTTGCTTCAGAAGAGGGCTTTTTAATAATAATAATAATAAGAAGAAGAACAACAACAACTTTACTTTCTAAGTTTCCCTTGAAATAAGTGTATACTTTCTACGCCACATTTTGATGGTCAGAAATGCACCAGCAGGAGTGGCAAAGATTAAGTAGGCACTGTAAGATCTCAGTTCAGTCTGAGAGTCATCAGTACCCTTCTCCTTGTGTCCCAACACTGCTGTTCCAGGTTTCTCAGTCAGATTCATTCCACTTCTTGCATATATTTATTTATTATTATCATCTGTGTTATATATACAGAGCTGTAAAACAGCAATTGTTTTCAGAAGTACTGCATAGAACAGTGTTGAAAACTGTAAAATATTACTAATCAATATGGTAATAAGAGGCTTCTAATGCAAACCCCTACAAATGACCTGAATTTGCAATGCATGAGATCAAAACAGAATTAATATCCTGCTGATTTGCTGTAATTCTACCATCATCTAGAAGAAGCAGTGCTGATAAGACAGAAAAATTGTTAAAGGACATTGCTTATTTCATTTGTGATCCACTACCTTTTAAGAAGTAATTGGAATTTCAAAGAAAGAAGTGTAAATGATAATACAGATTGAGGCCTATACTTTATATGGTCAGGTTATAAACAATCTTCTCCATTCACTATCTATAAGAATTATTTCACACCTTTGCTCTGGAAGTGATAGTCACTTGGCATTAGTCACTAGTCAATAAATTAGGTGGTTTGAATAATGTTGGAACCCTATGACTGTGCTCCTTGAAAAGTAAACAGAAAAAAAAGTCTTTTCACTCTCTTTTTCTTATGCTCTGAGTGCAGTTAATGCTACTGTTGTTTCCCATGACTATCATCCTATATTCATCTGTACTCTCAAATGTCTGCCTTAAGTCCAATTCATTTGTGTAGATTCCTGCAACATGAGACTTCAGTGGGACTGGAAACAGTGTCAAAGAGCAAAGAATGCTGCAGTTTCTTATTTTAAGAAGTCTTGATCTACCATAAAACAAGATGATCTTTTTTTCTCCCATCTATTTTGCAATTAGCTAACATGCATATCTCATACATGGACTGCTCTGACTTAGAGATTTCACATCATAAAACTTAAATAAATTTGTTACTTTCTTTCCAATAACTTCTAGAGGCATTAACTAAGGTGAGGTAATTTTAGATATTGGACATATTTTTTTTAAGAGATGCATCCCAGCATTCTTAAAGACTCTCTATATAAGATCTTACACAGCCTACTTTCTCTTTGGCTCAGTACTCCTTTCTACAGGGTTACATCACAGGCTAAAAAATACAGGGTTATTATTTTAATTATTGTCTCTATTTTGCAGAGTGCTTCTTGGGTATGCCCAAACCTCAAGGAAGTCTGTGGCAGAACAAAACCTACAGATTAAGCAGAGTAATTTTCATAACTTTCTTTATGGTTTTTGACTGAAAATTGAGTTGCCTACAAAAAAAAAAAAGGAGGGGGGAGGGGCAGATACACAAATGTGTAATCTTAGCAAAATTTTTGTCCTGTTGATGACAATGTGTAGATTTGTTTTCATATGTGACTTGCAGTGATGGAAGTCAACCATATGGACTTTTCCAACAATTTAAACTATGAAGTGAGAAAAAAAGGGTGAATCAGCATGTATAGCACTGAACCTTGACCTTCCCTGTGTCTATTTTTAGGTGACCTAAATCACAGTTGGTATTGATTTCTTTCTCATGGAATAGTTCAGTAAAGTTTTAGCAAAGTTCTCACAAAGATTTTTTCAGTAGGATAAATGAACATACATTTCATGCTTTGGTATACCATCAAATGCATATTCCCTGGGAACTCAGAGTAGCAAAGTTTAGTATTTTACACCACTGTCAGTCCAAAAGGACATCTGCTCCTGCGCAGATGATATTAAATATTAAAATAGATATATAGATATTAAATATTAAAAATAGAGAGGGAAAACCCCAACAAAACCCAGTAGAAATGTGGTTTTCCTATTGACTATTCAATTTCAACTATTTATATTTCACATCTTTCCCTTGTACAGGATAGAATAAAAAGATGTAAGCTTAAGAGTGTATTTCCATCCCCACTAAAGGTGTTAATTAAAAGGGGGACACTCTAAGTAAACGTCACAAAATATCTTTATTTGAAAGCTATTATTATTCTAAATTGCAAATAAATGCTATTTAGAACTACTTGTATACTCATCACGTTTTTCTTCCTCATAATGAGGCTCATAGCTATTTCCATCCTAGTTTTTCAGAGGAATGACTGCAGAAATGACTGCAGAAATAGGGATAACCAGATAGTTTAATGCCTTATTTTAAAAGTGCTTCTAGGATTAATTGCCATCAGTGCAATGCCATCTGTCCTTGTCCCACAACAACATGTAAGCACCCAATTAGCAAATCCAGGATGCAGTTTAATTAATCAAATGCAGCATTTCAAATTTAAGACTCCTCATTTCTCTATTCACTTCAATAACCCCTTGTTTCTTTTAATATGGTCTCATCTCAGCCCTTTTTTTTCTCTTCTTTGTAGTACCTCAACTTCAGCTTGCATCTTAAAATTCTAATTAAGAAAAAATATTATTTCACATTTTTATGCACTTTTCCTATCATTTATACAAAGACCTAATTTAGAAATATGGTAAGTAGTATTTTTATTCAAAATACAACCTAACTGAAATGATTAATTGTGTTTTTGACCTTCACCATTGAAAAATTGTTGTGGTTTGACACTGGTTTAAACACCAAACACACAAAATCCAATTATATGCATAAGGGGAATATGGATTTATTGAGGAAAATATAAACTTCAGGGCAAAACAAGGTCCACTTTTAAACAGTTGCAATATACAGAAAAGTTTATTACTAACAGAATGAAAAGTGAAAAAAAAAAAAAGAAATTATAAGAAATCAAAGCAAACTTTTAAACACCTTTCTTTCCCGGTGCCTCCTTCTTTACTACAAACCTTTCACAAGTGGAAACAAAACAAAACATGGGATTTTGGTCAGAGTTGCACTTTTTAAAGAGTTTTTTTATGCTTAAGGAAAAGACATTCTTCTGCGATGCCATAGAATTTTCACAACCTAGCAGTCCACCCGGGTCTGTTGAAGTGAAAAAGGTATCTCTCCCATGAATCTTTCGCAGTCTTCCCACACTGCCAAGTCATGGGCCATAGGAAGAAAAAAGGGGTTTTAGTCTTTTAGGGATGAGTTATCTCAGCCTGAAAGCAAAGGTTCTCTGCTTCAGATTTCTAACAGCTTCTCACAACTTCTGTGTGGCCTGGCGTGGGCCTTTCTTTAAAATCATAGGCTGCACAAGAATTTCCCATCCTCCCAAGTTTTTTCAAATGGACTAAAGTTCTTTCTACGGCTTTGCAAGAAGCATTTTTAACCTCTGTGCCAAAAGTGTGACCGCCCTCTTTTCCTGTTGCCATCTATCTGCCATCCCACGTGGTCTCGCCCTTCCCTTCTGTTTCTGACCTTGAGGTCACCATGTTCAGCTTCGTCCTATGGGACTTTGCTTTCTCTTCCTTCCTCGCTGGCTTGAAAGAAAGGGTGTCCTTGTCGGCTGCGGTGTGTGGTGTTTCTTTGGTTTGGCGAGAGCTGTGCTGGATGCAGGAATGCCCCACGGCCCCACGCGAGGTCTCAGAGGCCTCAGATCATCTCGGCCACGTGGTCTCGGTTACACGCTGCCCGCGGAGCCGGGACAGCTCTCCACCGCCGCAACGAGGGGTCAAGGGGGACTTGGCCCGGGCCCTGGGCCCAGAGGCCCAGAGGCCCAGAGGCCCCCCTCACCTCCCTGCAGGAGGGCTGGAACAAAGAGAGGTTCCCCCGCGTCCACATGGTTTTTACATGCAAAAATCACAAAAGTGCGATTGGCCCAAAAGCCCGTCAATCAGCTAAGCTCCAACCTATTACAAAAACCAAAATATTTTTGGCTATAGCTGCCTAGGTTTTATTCATATACAGGTTAAAATGTCAACAAATTGCATTAAGCACAGGAACAACTTTCATTCATTATCTTTATTCCTCTAAAGAAAGAGTCTGGTAGGCTCTCTTGCCAATATACATTTGTGATTCAGTGAAATACAATGACATTGTGTTGGAAGAGAATATTGAGGAAATTGGTTTCCAAGCTTGGATTATTTTCTAGTAGGAGAGGGTTTTTTTCATCAAATTTGATAAATAACTTCACTGATAAATGAGTTTTACTCCTATAACACTGCCTGCCATGATGTGATAGAATATTTCCAAAGCACATATTATTCTTTGTGATCATAGCAGAAATGCTGAACATGCTTGACTATTTGATCCTGTAGGAATGCTTTTCCTTTTGTTCAAATGGTCAGCAGTAGATGCTAATTCTATCTCATCATTTTATTCTGCACCTATCAGTATTGAGGAAAACATCTGGCCCCCAAAGCAGGAATGTATATTTTTGGACATTACAGGGACAGCCTTACATTTTTATTATTGTTTACACTGAACACTGGACTGCTTTCTCATCATTTGTTTGAAGACAATTCCAGAAACATATTTTTAAAAAATACAGAACAAAAAATAGAGTGAATAAAACAACCTCTTGATACTTGCAGCCATCATTCATTACTAGTCGTCTATCATTCCTAAAAGTTATGTAGCTGTATTACCACCTAGAATGGAATGGGGCTTGCTTGGATTGCATCCTGGAATTATGGCAATTGAGGCAAAAGTCTTTCAGCAGTTCCTTTGACCCCTTCTTAATCTGTGCTAATTGCTGGGTCAGTATTCTGGGGGAAAAAAAAGTATTAATAAAACCCATATTTAAAATGATGCTGAAATGATTTCATACATAACCCTGAATGCTGGTTATGTGAGATCCATATGTGAGATCAGTGACTATAACCCCTAAATCTCATTTCCACCCTCTTTCACATATATGTGTTCTTTGATCCTTTCAGTGACAGTGTGTGAGTGGCAATAAAATTACAGGCTATTTTGTGCAGCAGCATGCTTAAGATACCAGACCAGGATGATGAATGTCTGTGGGGAGCACTGACTTAAGTTGTGGTCAATACTATGGATCAGATTTGTAGGAAAAAAAGGATCCTTAAGAAACACAATTAGTTATTAAACAAGACTTAATTGCACTTCTGCTTCCTCCCTGATGTCTAGAGCATGTTTTTTTCCAGAAGAGAGAGTGATTCCTTCTATATCTTGCCATGCCACCCTGCTTCTGTGTAAAATGATCCCTAAGTTTCAGCCCTTGACCCTCAGCTATGTTGCCATTGGGCTGAAACACACAGATCACATCTTCAAAGATATGATATCATGATATGATATGATTCAAAGATATCAATATGATTCAAATCATCTTCAAGATTCCTTGACCTTTGACTGTAAATTCCTTATTTTTCCTGTGTTATTGAAAGACTTCTTCCAGTGAGTACACATGAAAAGTAGGAGCGGCAGGAGGATGGCAGGATGGGGCCTTGAAAATTGTCTGCTATTTACCAACAAAGGAAAAAATGAATATACTCTATACTTGCAAACACAGGAACATGTAGGGGTTTGTACTGTTTTGCCTCTTCAGCGTTTTCTCACAAGTTTTAAAATAGCTATAATCTGTTGGTGCATGCTAATGTAGGCTGGTATTCATGCTTTCATCACTGATCTTTCCCCTCTGCCTTTCTCACCACTAAGAAGGGTCTGTATATGGGCTTTCTCAGAAGATTTTGTATTCATTCATCACTGCAAAAATGCAGTTCTGCACATGTCTGATACTTCTCATAAGACTAACTACTGAAATTTTAAAGGTCTTGTTTTAAGTGGGAAAGAAAATTTGGCAAACAAGATAAGCTATCCAAGCAATGCAGAGACCTTGATATACAAAGCAATGTGGTTATTGAGAGCGACATGCAGGTGGGGCTGTGATCCAAAAATCACTCTTTTGGATGCTGTCTGGTCCTATAGGACCTGTCTTGCTGAGGACTTGTGCTTGTGAAGATCTTTGCTGCACTAACAAACTTGAGGTCTGTCAATGTGACATTACTAATGTTTTTATGTCAAATCACCAGTGCTCCACATGCACCTCTGGAGCCCCCAAACCCACAAAAGACACCAGCAGGGAGGACTCTAAGGCAAGAACATATGTTCCATTTTTCCCAGGGGCTGTGACGGATGTGAAAGATGTGATGTGAGTGCCACCCCCAACACCATTTACAAGCTGTCATCCCACCCAGTGCCTCTTGGAAACTCAGTCTGATATACTTTAACCAGTGGAGTTTAGAGAATGGCTTTTGGGTGAGGTTCACCCTGGGTACCCAACCCAGCCCCTGGGGGATTTTCAGCCGTGGAGATCAGGTGTCACAGGAAATACAAGGTGAAGACATTTGAGTGGCAGCATCGATAAATCAGGGAAGTTCTGGCTCCACATTCCTCTTTGTGCTTGAAAAGGTCATGTCACTCTGATGTGAAGAGGACAGAGGGCAAGCAAAGCAAACACAAGACCGCATGGTGCTTGCTCTCAGGGAAAGACTAACAGCTCACACAGTCCCCCTCAACAATCAATAATGTTCACATTATTCACCAGCTCAAGAAATGGGAGTTGTACAGAGGCAGGCACAGACCTCCCTTGGCCAGTCCAGCATGGACCAGGTGCTCTTCCTCCTCTGCGGAGAGGCAGGGCACTCCACCATACCTCCCCAAGGACGTACCCTTGCACTGCACTACAGGCAGAGCACAGTGGACAAACGTGCACTTGCCTGTGCTAAACAAAATCACAAAATAGAAGCTTAAACCCAGTAGTGCTGGATGTCTAGGAATTAAAAGTATGTGCAAAGCCTGTTAAAAATTAGATAAAGATTCAGTGTCTTGTGTTCATCAGGGGATCCCATTTCCCATATAATATTTTGCAATATTCCTAGTATTTTTCACTTCCTTATAGACCAAGACTGATCCTGCTTTGCTTCTGAGAGCTGATAAAACATTGTAAAGCAAAGTGTTTGGGTGTGGAGTTGGGTTTTATTTGGCAGACATGAGAGAGAAGCATAAAAAGTGATATCTGTTTTTCTCAGAGAAACCACGTAACTCCTCTGCCAAAATAAAATCAAAAGTGTTGGCAACACACGTGATTATTTTCATTTTATATTAATGTAATACTGCATACAAGTATAAATATTTTATAGGGAAATTCAACACAGAGATGCTGGTGATTATATTGCCCTTTAGTAATGGTAAAAATCAGAACATATTCAGGAAATTTAATGACAGTAGAAGAGATGAAACCCCCCTCATAAATTTAGTGAAAAAGGTTATGAGGAAGTAGATAATATTAAAGCATAGCTGTAGTAGCTGGTCATAATTTTCTTCTCTGTGATCTGGCACTATGCTTCACTGATCATATAGAGGTCAACATAGGATTTTTTGATGGTAAATCATAACATTTTTGAAAAATTTGCTTATATCTGCTATTGCATATCTATGAAGAAGAAATAAAACATTCAATTGTTGACTATTATTAGCAGGAAACCAGATAAATCTTTGAAGCATCAATGATTAAATAACAGAATTTTATTTTTTCTTATTTAACTGTTTTTTGACACATACATATTTTTACACGAGTTTCAGAAAAGTACTGTGTTCAGTGTTTGTCAACAACTTGCATGGCTCAGTTATTATGTCAGTTTTTTAATCTCTGCACTGAAGTAAGAATGGAGTTATATATACACATGTATCTGTTACTGTCAATGCAAGGGTAAATTGTCATAATGTTTGTTAAAACTGTATTCTGCTGCTCTGCTGATGGACAGTAGTCTGCTGATTGATTTTCCTGACTCATTGAAGGACTGAGTTTGTTTGGGTGATGTGTCTGCTGGGGAGAGAATGTGAACTCTGGTTTGGGTGCAGCCCCCTGAAGGTCATTTAATTTTTCCATACAAAAAAAATAGCGCTTTTGGAAATCACCAAAGTTCAGAGGTGGTGGCTGGCTTTTTTTTGGTTATCTAGTCTGTGATGGACATTTAGCAACTTCCAGCATAAAAGGCAGAATTGAAAGCTTATCAGAAAACCAGCAGAAACAACCTGTATGTTCAGGTTGCGGGGGGCGGGCCCCTTTCACTAGCAAGCTGAATGTGAATTTGAAATGCAGCTGGTGATCTTTGGCTATAATCAATGCTTACTCCATAGTTCTTTAAATACTGCATCAACAGAGAGAGGTCAGGATAATGATACTGAGAGAGTTGAAGCTGTTCAGCCTGGAGAAGAGAAAGCTCCAAAGGGACCTTACAGCAGCCTTCCAGAACCAAAAGGAGCCTGCAAAAAACATGGAGAACTTTTTACGAGGGCATACAGTCCCCATAGAACAAGGGGAAATGGCCTTAAGGTGAAAGATTGTGGGTTTAGATTAGACTAGAAAGACATTTTTTACTACGAGGGTGCTGAGACACAGGAACAGGCTGCCTGCCCCGAAAGGTTATGGACACCCCGTCCCCAGCAGTGTTCATGGCCAGGTTGGAAGGGGCTTTGAGCCACCTGGTCTAATGGAAGGTGTCCCTGCCCATAGTAGGGGGGGTTGAAATTACATGATTTTTAAGTTCCTTTCCAACCCCAAAGATTCTGTGATTCTATATTCTATTGTTCTATAATGCTATGATTCTATACACTTATCCCTTTAGCCTGCAGATTTTCTACTTTTCTGCTGCCAGCAGAACTTAAAGGAACATATATTTCACTCGTGTTTTCCATAGCCCACTTTGGAGATTGTAGATTCACCTTGTCATAACAGCATTTTTTTCAATTCATTTTAGGAAGACTCATGTTTAATCTCAAGATTCTCTAAAGTGAATTTATTGAGTCAGCGTGACACAGTGAACATCAAAACATCTTTTTGCCCCCTTTTTTTTCTCTTACCCCTAATGTGTGCACTGTGTACCCTTTAGCCTTATTTATTTACTTTGTTCTTTCTCTGGTCTTCCTTCCTCTCTCTACTTCCTTTTATCCTTGCATAACTGACACATCAGTGTGCATCAGTTCTCTTTGTATTCAGAATCAGTTATCCATGGCACAAAACACTAAAGTCGAAGAGCAGAGAAACACAATTATGGTAGGACAATATCCTGCCTTGGAGACGCCTCAGAACAAACTCTGATATGCAATGAATCAATATACCGTTGCCATGGCAACCTTCAGGGATCACATTTGACCTTGCCACCATGGAATCCTTCCTTTAAGAAACAGGCAAACAAGAGTGTTTGCTGCATGAACACTTGTAGTCCTGATCAAACCTGAACACCAAGTTCTGAACAGCCTTGCAGCACCTGAGGTGTCAGAGGTGTAAGAAAAAAATAATGCATTAAATTGTGCCTCCATGTTTGATATTTCTTTGAGCTTACAAGTATGGAAACAAACTGGAATTCTAAATATCTTGGTATCTGTGAGTTTACTGTGTTTTATTATACCATCTTGGATCATGGTTTTCGGAGGAGGGATTAGCAAATGTAGTGAATATGCATCATAGCTAATCTTGGGCTATAGGATCTCTTGTGTATGTGAAACACCAAGCTGTTGTCAACTACTTTATTGCTACCTTGCAACAATTAAGAATACACTTTAAAATATGCCAAAAGCAAAAAATACTAAACAAGAGTTTGAGGGGGTAACTGGGGTACTTCCACTGATCTTGGAGACTAACCATTGCCTCCACTGATGCTTTGAGGCTAAAGGGGCACACATAAGTGTAAGCTGCTCAAATGGCATAATGCCTCTTGCCTTGTTATTTTGCTGTATTCACCATATGCAGGCAGTACAGATCCTTTGTTTTAATAATGCTTCTCTTGATATACAGCTACTTATTATTTCCTGACTGTTAATTTTTACAAGCTTTCTTTTTTGAATTACTGACACATGGTGTATTATGGCTTCATTCTCTTACAACTGTGCTGTTTGAACGCATAAAAAAATAAAAGCTTGTATTATGCCTAGGGACATTTTAAAACATAATCTAATAAAAATCTTTAATATGTAGTTCTTGCTCTTTGGGGAGGTTTATGTACAGCAGCTTTGTGTTCTGTTCCCTGGTGAGTCTTTGTATGGAACTATATCTGACATCAATATCAAGCAGATCAAATTGTTTGGGTTTCTCATTCTCTCCAATTTCAGGGGGTTTTTTTTCTGAAAGGATTGAAAATATAGAAAAATGGAATCACTGCCTCTCAGCTGAGGAGAAAAGTTCATACTAAGAAACCGGCTAGTTTGCTGAAGTGTGTTGACAGATTTTCAAGTGACAGGAGCTAGGAGGTGATGGAACCCGTGTAAGTAATAAATGTGCATCTTTCTCTGTGCTCACTTTTTCTAGGTTTGCCTTTTGATTGGCCTTAACCTAATGTATTTTACATTTTTTGCTTTTGGAAACTTTTCCTTATAATGTGGTTAATTTTCAGGATAAGAAAAATATAAGTTTAGGGGAAGTATTTGATTTCTAATTAAATTTAGGTTTCTGAATGATTTGCCCTTTTGCAAAAGGTGTTCCATTAGGAGTAGGGTGCTGAGTGCTGTGTGTTAAGTTGGCCCAAGGCAATAAGATCTACAGTCTCTCTGTTGTCGTCTGCATCTTCTTTTTGAAAAGAGAAAACTTAATTTGAAAAAAAAAATGTAGACATAAGAAAAAACTCCATGATCTTTTCCAGCCCTCTGTGTGCACTCATTCTATCAAATTTTCTACTGGTTTCAAACCATTTGCATTTCCTCAGAGTCCCTTTATGTTTGGATAATGGTGTACTCTTACTAATAAACCATGTGTGATTTACTTTGTGTGTCACTGGAAAAATACAAACCCAAGTGATGAATGGTACAGTAAAAACTGTTTTCTCTAACATATTAGATAAATCATTTGTAAAATTTATGTGTCATTATATAAATCTAGGTATTATGTGCAAGGTGTTTTGATCTGTTTAAGTTAAGCACAAAATTGAATTTTGTGCTTCTTTCATGGTTTTATTCTGTAGGGAGTTCATTTTAGATTTGACACTTTCCCACAGTTTTTAGTATTAAATAGTGCCCTGATACTGTTTTATATTGCAATGTTTTATTTTCCAGTTCTCACTTTTTTTAAAATGTTAATTAAGATAATGTACATGATATGGCTGTAGTTGCAGTGTTTTACCTTTCAAATAATTGTACTCTTCCCAAATACTGGTCCAGTTGGCAAGAAGAATATGGATACAAATCAAGACCTGTGTTTTATGTCCGACTATTTAGCTCTGTGAGGAGCTAGCAAACCTGGGGCAGGATGGGGCCAGGCGGTAGGCTCCTGCGGGCAGGGAGGCTCCTAATGTTAGTACATCACTGATAGCAGATAGGTTTGAGGTACCCAGGGACAGGAGGGTCATTAAAAAAACAGAGAGGAAATCAGAAGAATATGAAAAAATCTTCCTCATTCAGTATTTTTAACACACCCTAAGAAAGAAAAAAGATGCACAGAAGGCAGCACGAACTTGCACTGTTCTATAAAAATCTCTGACAGGATCTCACATCTTTCTGTTAGTTCATATGAGCACACAAAACTGCTTTTATCAACATGCTGAGAGGCCTTTAAGATCTCACCTCTGCTCCATTCAGCAAGCCTTGCTGCCAAGAAACTGATGTTTACCAAAACTTGCTCTCAGTGCTGGCATAAATTTGCCAAGAGGCTCCTGTAGCAAGGGAAGCTCTGACTACAGAGAAAATATTCTTAATGATGGTGGTGGTTTTGGAGGGCCAAACAGAGGAACACTAGGGGTCCTTCCAGCTGAAACTGTTCTAGGATATATGGTTTTTTCTTACATAAATAGAACAAGTCCCTTCTGTTTCTGTTTTTAGTGCTAGGAAGCTTCTTGTTACACTGCTTTGTGGCACAAAGCAGTATGTCTGTGGCTTAAGCTTCCATTTGTTAAACCATTAATACCTGGGTTTCATTCATTCTTCTTTCTTTGATATGAGAATTACCAAATCACCCCCCAGTGCATGTTCCCTACCAGGCAAAACTGCTGGATTAGAAACATCTGTTAGGCTTCATTTATCAGGCTTTCAAACTCTGCAACTGAGCAGGGTTATTTAGCACCTTATGGGCCTGTTCAGCTGTAATCCTTCATAACCTGCCTTTTCTTATGTCTTGCCTGAAGGCTTTTATTCTCTAAAATACAATTAGAAGGTTGGTTGCCAATAGAGGAGGTGTTGGGGCAGGGTAGAGAGTGAGGGAATAGGATGGAAGTGGGGAAAGGCTGACATCAGTGAGGTAGGGGAAGGAAGCATGAAGCAACTTAGGGAAAAGAAGCAGAGGAGCATGATCAAGACCCAGGTAGAAAATACACTAACCTATTACAACAGTAAGAGCTGAAGATCAAGGCACCATCTGTCCTAAGAACTGGAAGGAGCCTTGAAGCCTGTTTCGCTTGCAGAAGATGGATGCACCTAGCATATGATGGTTAGGAAAAGGATTTAGCAAAGCTGGAATCTAAAGAAGGCATATTCCTTCTAAGGCATTAAACTAAAAAGACTATATTTCAATACTATTTTCTTTCACTTAGGTCTCATGTTACACTAGTGTGAGATGAGGTTTCTCATCTCTCAGGTCTGTCGGAATCGCATAAGTATTGCTCCGTGTCTTTGTATGCTACAGTAGAAATTTACTTTTCTTCCTCTCTTACAAAATCTCCCTATAAGTCCAGACATGACCATGTGACTACAGAGGTCATGCAGGCTCTCAGACTTGCAAACCTGAGTGCCAAGGATGCCACACCCCCCGACCATGCCTCAGTTTTGCTTTCTGTCAGCCAGCGTATAGCCTGCTGCTTTTCCAGGGCCAGCACAAACGGGAGCATCATGGGTGGCTGAGCTGTGACAAGGAGCAGCGGCGGGTGGGGATGGAAAAGCAGGCTGCCTTGGCCACTAGCAGGGATTACACTCTCCCATTTCCCTGTGGGGAACAGAACTCTCCAGGTCTTTGCTTTCTTCTTTCTCTGTATCTCTTCTTTTCTCTTCCCCCTCCTGCTTCCTCCACTCTTCTTCTTCTTCTTACCACAGCACAGTAGTCAATGCCCCTCATATCTGGGGGAACAGTTTATGTTAGCTTCACCGAGAAATTTAGGACTGATTCTCCTTTTGCTTTTCCCAGCTGGATTTTCTTCCTCCTGATAGTTTTAACTTAGCCACATTTGTTGACTGTCTTCTCTTAATTTTGTTGATGTTAACTGGCAGCACACAACTTAAGTATGCCTCACACAAGGATAAGAGAAATATTTCAGACAACAGCTAGGTTGGCCAAAATCATGCAGCTTTCAGCCGAGTCTGTGCCAAATTTGCTTACTAGTTTTACAAGAGCCCACAAACAAAAAATGTTTCCTGCAGAGCAATCCTGAGAGCTGAAAAAGTAAGTTTGAAAAAAATGTTCGGGAATTTCATATAATCATAGAATGGACTGGGTTGGAAGGGATCTTAAAGATCTTCTAATTCCAACTCTCCTGACAGGGACAGGGACACCTTCTGTTAGACCAATTTGCTCAGGGCACTGTCCATCCCAGCCAGAAACAGCTCCACAGACGGAGCATCCACAACTTCCCTGAGCAGCCTGTTCCAGTGTCTTGCCAGTTGCACAGTAAAGGATTCCTTCCTAATGTTTAACTTAAATCTACATTCCTTCAGCTTAAGGCCATTCCCCCTTGTCCTATCACTACCTGCCCCTATAAAGAGTCCCTCTCCATCTTTCTTGTAGGCACCTTTAGGTACTGGAAGGTGCTATAAGGTCTCCCCAGAGCCTTCTGTTCTCCAGGCTGAACAACCCCAACTCTCTCAGCCTGTCTTCATAGGAGACGTGCTCCAGCACCTCTGCTCATATTTGTGGCCCCCATCTGGACTCAGATATGCCCATCTTTATAAATATCCCTATATCAGACAGGTCTTTGTGCCCAGTCATGAGCAGCAGAGCCATGTCTGGAAGCCATTCAGATCACAGATCACTGACCCTAGATGGTTTCTCCCCTATTACCATGACAGTGGTCACTTGGAAGGGTGGTCTTTACATTCCTACCTTTCCAGCTGAGACCAGATCTTCCCAGACTACAATGTGATGATGAGGATATTTCCAAGAAAAGCAAGAAACATCTTTCACCAGATTGTTTTTCTTCTGTTTGCGCAAGTAATTTATATCGGGTTAAAGGGGAATGTTGCAAGGCCTCTTAAAAGAATAAATCCTGACTTGGGAAAGATACCAAACAGCATCAGAACATACTCTGTTTGAAGAAAATGCAGTAATTTGCATTAGCCAACTGAAGTCCAGTCTTATATATAGCCAAAAAGGAACCAAAAATAGTCCCTACAGGCTTCTCATTTATTTTTACTGCATTTAGCAGCTAATTCCAATTATTTTTATTAGACGTACAAAATCCAGTCTTGTATAGTTCATGGAGAAGAACAGGCCAAACAGTACGATCCAAAGTGCAGTGTTTCCTTCAGCTTCCTTTGGATCCCAGGTGTTAAGGTTTCCTGTGCAGAGAAGGCTGAGGAAGCCATTTGCAGAGCACAACAAGGTTTCTACTTTGGTGTGATCAATGCTACGCATTCTTGAGTGCCATCTACTGGCTTTTCATTAACTATTTACATACTCAAATAGAAAGTGCTCCTGTAACCTCTGGTGAAATCAAACAAGACAGAATCCCAATATGATGGTTCCTACGTTCCAAAATCTAGTGCAAGAGATTGTATCTTAAGATGCACTCTCTCTTGTGGTAGAATAATAGAAAAACAAAGGGGAAAAAAAATCCCTAATTTAAAGAATTTTAAATAAAAGCCAAGAAGTCACATATTTTAGTCATTCTCAAATGCAAGCATGTCAGGAAATAAAATGTACTCAGTACCTATTTGTCTCCTATCACCAGGAAAATTAAATTTTCTCTAAATCAAAGCTGAATGGTTTTGTTTTTCAAAACAAAATGCTGAATTTATTTTGGTTTTGTGTGAAATATTTTAGTTTATTCTGGTTTCAGAGAGATGAAATAATTTTTGTCTTTTTAAGAGGAAAATTGAGGTACTTTTTAGATCAAGCAGTCATTTTAAAATGAGAGAATAATTTATTATGAAAAAATATTAAATTTAACATTTTTGGCATTTTCAGAATTAGACATATAAACTTTATTTAATTGGGATGAAACATCCTGAAATAGTCCAACCATTTTTTTCCCTTGGTAGATGAAAGGCATGTGATGTTCAACTGAGAATTTTCTGGCCCAGCTTTTACTCGATTTAGCACAATGTTTTGTTTTTAAGACAAGACTTGCACATTCTTTTCTGAACTTAACTGTACAGATAAAGTTCATTGTATCTAACAAGACCTTGAATCTTTGCTGCCACATTAGTTTTAGCACTATTCATCTAACAAGTGATAAAAATTTTAATCGAGAAATTTTTTTTGACTCGATGAGTCCAATTTTTCACATTTGTGCTCCCAGCTTACCACCGCTACTGAGAAGATGAAGCTATACTTTATTACTAGGCTTGACCTGTCAGAATAATGCTGATTTAGTCTTGAAAGTATTTTCAGACAAAAACTCCCAGCCAGATTTGAATCCACTCCCCTGCATTATGCCTCTAGACCTGTCATTTCAGAGGCCATGGATGATGCCTGAAAGTGTGGTGTTCTAAATAGAGAGAAAAGGATTGTTATAACAGTCTCTGGTCTGTGGCTGTAGTGAAAATAGGATGTTGAACTGAGGTTGAAATGTACTCTTTCTAGCATTTCTAAACTGATTGAGTGGGTTGATGAGAGAAAGGAATAGAAGGTCTATTATAACATTTTTTTCCCACAGCTTTCCTGCTAACACTGTTTGACAATGAATCCCCGGGATATATAAAGTTTTCAGGTTCACAAGGGCATGGAAAGACCTGGTTTGTATTGTTACGGGGCAACAGGAGAAAATGAAATGCATTAAAAAGTGTATCTCTATTTCCTTATGGTGTTGGGGTAGTAACTGATATCTTAAAAATAAATTAAAAAGGTGTAATATGACAAGCTTTTGAAATCAAAGTCATCCACAATGCAGTTAATAGCAAGCCTCCATTTGTTGTCCTACTAATAAGATTGTTTTTTGTGAGTCTGTAGCTGGTAATGTAAAGAGGGAACTAAAACAACAGAAGCTGCCACACACTCTATTTTTCTCAAGGCTTATTTCCTCAAAGGAAAGGGCTTGCAATTTCATCTGTCCAGTCTATGTAAACAAGGCCTGATAGCATGAAAGCTGCCTTCCACCCCTTTGTTTTATGAAGGAAACATTTTTCCATATCTGGTGCTTAACCGCAAACTCTGGCAAAGCACAAAACTCTACCCAGCCTTCCAAATCCCAGTAGTATGCCTAACATATTACTTTCTAGGATTCTTTGATGTTGTTTGTCTAAATATGTAATTTCATTGATCATTGTTAAATTTCATGATGATTTCTCGAGGTGATTTTTTTTTATTCTAATCATTCCAGTCCATAAAACTTTACACCATTAGGAACTGGGTAAAACAAAAAACCCAAAATAACCCTAAATTGTTTAGTTTAGAATACTTATTTGAGTGGAAAATAACATTTTAGTTACTCCTGTCCTGATCTACATCTGAAAAGTTCTGTCCCTGGGCAGCTCTGTTCTCTGTCATAGACTGTTATTTGTGCTTTCAGTAAAATTTTGAGATTCATGTGTTTTACAGCTATTCCCATGATGATCATTTTGATTCTTTTCTTATAAACTGTCATGCATTTCAGCACTCCGCCTGCTAAATTTTCTTATTTGTCAGTCTCACACTGGAAACAGTTAAGCTGTTCTGCATGAGTAACATTTTTCTAGAATAGCTTTAAATATATATCCCTGTTCAGTAAGTGTTTAATGATTTTTTGTCTTTCTGAGCATTAAAATCCTGTTTGTGTAATAAGTTGCACTTTGCTGTTTGAGGAAGATGCATTCTGTGGCAGTACACCTGGAAGGAAGCAGACACATAGTTAACTGACATTTCAAACAGCAGTCTTCAAAGGCAGCTATGTTATCCTTTTAAGACAGTAGCTGACAGTTTGCATTACTCAGGTAGCTCTTCTTTCATCACAGTTACTGTTTTGTCCTTCAAACTGCTCAGTTATGTGTCC